>JAQJVL010002224.1:0-113105 GCA_035578905.1 Stictocephala bisonia
TTACGAGCTAACATGGTACAAATTAATTACTTTTTGGCATTTTAATACGTTTTGACCAAGATATTTTACTATTTATGCATTCTCTAAAGTCTAGACGCTTCGTAAATCTGGACATTTTTATTACTAGTGGATCTATTCTAATCGGATCTACATTCTCTGGGGAAATAATTTTTATCCCATGTAAAATTCATTTTGTACTAAATGTCGAATACATATTTTATTGCCAATTTTATTCGTATTATACTTTATTATTTTGCGTGATTTTCGGTAAATCTTTTTAAGGGTAGAACTAATGGATTTTAAACTGTACACGAATTTGAAAACTATTTTGCTCTACGACAATTATTTCTCGAAGTATTGCTCAAAAATTACTTTCGCGGAATATCACATTCAGCACAATGATATTAAAAACAATTACTAACCACAAAAACAACTTTGCATATATTTCCACTAGAGAAACGGCCGGCAGGCGCCGTTACGGAGGCCCGGCACCCGATTTTAACCCAAATTAACTACGAAGTTTTGTTGGTGTATACAGGATTGTTATGAGTTAGATTAGGTTTGGTTACTTAAATAAAAAGTGTATTTTTAAAGGAAAAAATTTTATTGCAAAACCAATTTCTGTTTATTCATCAGAAAAAACACACACAACCAACATTTAAAAAATAATAAGTTTTTAAATTGTTTTTTTTTTTTTTTATCAAAAGTTAAAAACTAAAATGTCACGGTTCAAAACAATCTCCCATATAAAAATGGACTTTCCTATCTGCCCGCTTATGTTCTTATACAAAGTCTGGTTCTGACCATGTCCAGTCGATTAAGGGCGCGTCATTGCCGAAACAGCGACACTACTTCGATTTCACGAATGAGCCAATACTTGCATCATTATTATGCAAATGCCGACGGGATTGGGCCATTTTCTGGCCAATGGGAGACTGCCTATGGATACGAGGGTAATGCAGTATGTCGAGTTTGCAATATATACAACGGCATGATGTTCGTAGGTGTCACAAAATAACTTATTTAATTAAATCTCAAGAAGTCTATGCACCGACTAGGTTAAATTAAATTGTCATGTCGACTTCAAGATTAAATTCTGTTACAAGGATATTTATAGCTCCATTTATCTATATTTATAAAAGAGGATGTTTGTATATAAGTATATATATATGTTTGAAGTTTATGCGCTGCCAAACCATCCAACCGATCGCCATGAAACTTTAGGATGTTGTCCTGTATACTCCCGAGATGGTTTCTGTGAAGTTTGATGCAGATCCGTCCACAGGGTCCCGCCCCACGGGCTCCTAAAGATCCCATGTTATTCAAATGGAGAATCTGAATTGTTTACAAAAAACATATGACTGTGTGGTTTAATGTAGTTTCACATGCCATAAGCAGATTGAAGTTCTCACAACAACAGTACTGTATATGTTTTGATTTATTGTAGTTCTACATTTCACCTTGAGAGTGTAGCACACACTACTTTTACTTGATCAGGTGATCTGTATTTGGTGTTAACCTTTTTTCCTAGGTAATTAAAACATATGGTGAAGCATGAAAATAAAAAATAAATAATTATTTGTTTTGCAGTTTACTTTTTATGACATGCCTCCTAAAAAGGTATTTTTTTATTTTTTATTTATAGTTCACAGAATACTGCTTAAGAGTCCTGGTAAGGTTGTAGATCGATCTTCCTCACGAGGCGACATGCCAAGATCTAAAAATGGGACTGTAGCAGAGTGTCTTGGTGAGGCCGCAGGCCGAGCATACCTCGCGAGCGTAGCGAGTGACGACGGGGTTGGCACGCGAAGCGTGCAGGGGTGCCCCCTAGTATGGTATATATTAAACTATCTATATTTATAAAAGAGGATGTTTGTATATTTGAAGTTTATGCGCTGCCAAACCATCCAACCGATCGCCATGAAACTTTAGGATGTTGTCCTGTATACTCCCGACATGGTTTCTGTGAAGTTTGATGCAGATCCGTCCACAGGGTCCCACCCCACGGGCTCCTAAAGATCCCATGTTATTCAAATGGAGAATCTGAATTGTTTACAAAAAACATATGACTGTGTGGTTTAATGTAGTTTCACATGCCATAAGCAGATTGAAGTTCTCACAACAACAGTACTGTATATGTTTTGATTTATTGTAGTTCTACATTTCACCTTGAGAGTGTAGCACACACTACTTTTACTTGATCAGGTTATCTGTATTTGGTGTTAACCTTTTTTCCTCGGTAATTGAAACGTGTGGTGAAACGTGAAAATAAAAAATAAATAATTGTTTGTTTTTCAGTTTACTTTTTATGGCATGCCTCCTAAAAAATCTAATATTGGTAGAAGAAGCAAAAATGCTCGAATTCTTTCAGCTATTAGGTTCTAAATCAAACTCAATATTATGACCGGCGAAGCGGACGGGTACAGCTAGTTAATTATATAATCGGTAATTTTGGTAGTTCGGCCCAACGTAGTTAGGCCCACATAATCTAAAATTTTATATATATTCGGTTTGTAAAGATAAATATTAAGTCCGATCCCAAATAGTTGGCCATTTCGTTTTCAGGACTGACTCATACATTTTTATTTTTTTCAACCTAAAGAAATATTTCTAATTAGGAGAATTTTTTATTTCCTAGTCTTAGTACTCACGGGAAAGCAGGTTACTTCTAGCTTTGTTGTAGTGTGCTTTAGCTTACAGGTTCTAAAATAATTATAGAGGGTGACTAGTTCAAATATGAGTGTGATTTCTGTTTTTGATATGTCTTCATGTTGACTTGTGAGAGCAATATCGTTTGCATACATGAATTTTTTGGACTGAGTGGCGGAGATGTCAGCAGTGTATACATTGAATAAAAGAGGAGCAACAACAGATCCTTGTGGCATTTCGTTATTCTTTAAAAGAACTTTCTCTGCGACCCAGCAAGCTTTAAATAGCCTGTTGCTGACGGTGAATTCTGAAATCGCAATAAACGAGGACACGGAATTAAGTTAAACAATTTTATTAACAAGCCCTTACTCCAGACTGAGTCGTAGGCTTATGAAAGATCTACAAATGCCGCTGGTGTTTTCTTTCCCATTCACAATGAAAGATGTCAAAGAAAGTAGCCTACCTGATGGCAGCAATTTCAACAGTTCTGAACTCAGCTTTTTCAACAGAGATTCAGTCATTGAGATCAGGTGATATTCCGTTGTAAATCAGCCTCTCCAGCAACTTATAGCAGACACTTAGGGCAGTAGCATTCAGCTTGTTATGGTTATTAACCTGGCTTCAAAACAGATATTATTTCAGATCTTTTAAAAGCTTTGGGCATATCGCTACTTACTAATGTGGCATTGAATACTGTTAGAAGACCTCTTCTGTACAAGTATGTCTCAACAATTCTGGGAAGGTGTCAACTATTCCGGCTGCCTTCCCAACTGCCAAAGTCGAGACCCGCACGGTTGTGGGAAGATGCAACTACCAATTTGACATACAATGTGAGGAATGACAAATGATCAATTATGTGATTGCTGAGTCGAAGTTCAAACTATGGATCACACAGTTATGACTACTCATTACGTTCTTTTCAGGGGAGATTAACTGGTCTTCATTCGATCGGAGAAGCAGGTGTTGAACCCTCCTTGGTTACGAAACCTGGTTTTAGCTCTATGATGGGAGATCAACATTAAAACAATATACACAAGTACTTTGTACAGTACAAGTCTATTTTATTTGGATATAGTTTATAAGTCTAATTTTTAAAATTTCACAAGTTTGGTAGCTGGCCTATAAAAGCCAACGATAAATGTATAATAACGGGAAGGCTCTTTTAATTTTATAGCCCACTTGTATAATATAGCGTGAAGCGTTCACTTTTGAATATTTTTACATTTTAGATAGTTTAACGTCCAAGAAACGGAGTTTTAGTGTCATCCAACAATATGCGGCTGAAGAAGTATACAATTCTGAATTTTGTGAAAGTAACTTTTGTGGTTTTTGAGGTGGGTAAATAACGATTTTAGTACCACAAGCGGGCCAAACAAGGCCTTGTTTTTAATAATATACACAGTTCGTCGAAAATAATATCGAAATGTCTTTTTAAAGAAGTGTTAAAGAATTTAAAAGAATTGTATAGATTTGTCATACAGGCCCTTGTCAGAAAGTTTCTTATAATTAGTGTCAGTGAGTCAGTGAACCAGTGATTGAGTAACCACTTTTTGACTTATTATAGTACGTACACGTTGTGCACTCTGTGGTAAGAACCCATCAGACCGGTTGGCGCACTGCGCATGTGCAGTAACTCTGCCAGTTACGCGCCATTGACTATTGAGTATTTCTTGTTATTGCCTCCTGCTGACAATTAATTACAAAGTAATATCTCGTGGAGTTATTTCTTTGGCTGGTAATAAGATGGGCACCTCGCGGAAAGGACTTACTGGTTAATGCACTGGAAGTATGTTTTTTTCCAGTCATAAAGATTGCTACTTTGGAACCAGCCTTTAAAATATCGCTGTATGTACAGTATTAAAACTTGTACAACAAATACAAGTTTGGTGAGGTATTTCTATCCTTACATTATTTTCACCTCATACTAAAACGTCGTTAAATTCCAGTTTGTTTTTTAAACAAACAAAAAATTGTGGTTTTCTTGCGTAGTGTTACAAAGTCTACTCTATTTCATTTCTAAACTGTTAAATTGATATTTACTTATCTTACAATGGTTTAACCATTCCAATAATAATATAGCCTATGTGTTTGCTCTAGTTACCGCGGTATAAACATTCGCTTTAAACCGTGTGTTTTATATATACATCATGAAAATATATGTTAATCTTAAACATCTATTTCGTTTGCACTGTTAGGCCTATTTTTGATCTACTTGGAATGTTGATGGTATGCACATGTTGTATCATAAATATGCACTAAGATAGATTAAAAAATTATCATTAGAAATAATTTTTAAAAGAACTTTTATCTTATAAGAAAACACGTGCGCACACAGCTAATAAAAAAAGCTAAATATTTGTTTAGTTGCTATGCCACAGTACAGTGCCAAAAGTCGAGGTATCACGAGTGCTGCGAGTAATCAACAAGCATTAGAGGCCGAAAGCCGAGTTGACAAGAGCGCAGCGACTGACAAGCTTAGCACACAAAGCGTGCAGGTGAGTAATACATTTAGTTCGGTAAGATATTGTACTATCTATCTATACTATTATATAAATATGAAATGGTGTCTGTGTGTGTGTGTGTGTGTTTTAATCAATCACGCATAAACTACTAGACCCATTCAGCTGAAATTTTGCATGGACATTCATAGAGTCTCTGGTTAACACATAGGCTTATCTTTATTTTGAAATTCCACCAGGGTACCAACCCAGGTGTTCTAAGAAGTATCAATGCAACCCCTATGGCAGTACCGATTTGACAGTTGTTTGTAATAGTTTCATTAATCAGGTGTTGGAATAAACAAACAACATAGTTCTGAAGCACGATAACTAGAAAATACGGTAGGTATCACGACGAGGCTGCGCAGTAGACTGTGACGTCACATGGGCGAAATCAGCTGATTTGTTTATTCTATTAAATTCTTCTACATTAAACACTACGGTCGCCCGGACTTATTTATAACTTTAACCTGTAACTCCAAATGGACTGAAATACTGGAATCCTTGCTCCCGGGGTAGAAAGCAACATATAGCATGGCGTGGTTCACGTGTGTTGTAGCAGTCATAAACAAAGGGGAAGTCTTTGGCCCTGACAGGTGTTTTATTTACTCTGTAGAGTGGCAGAAACGTGGATTACCTCACATTCATTTCACGTGTGTTGTAGCAGTCATAAACAAAGGGGAAGTCTTTGGCCCTGACAGGTGTTTTATTTACTCTGTAGAGTGGCAGAAACGTGGATTACCTCACATTCATTTCACGTGTGTTGTAGCAGTCATAAACAAAGGGGAAATCTTTGGCCCTGACAGGTGTTTTGTTTACTCTGTAGTGAAGCAGAAATGTGGATTACCTCACATTCATTTCCTTCTGTGGTTATGTGACAAAATCCTTCCAAATAAGACTGAAAATGTTATATTTGAAATTCCAGAACGTACCTCTGATCATGTTCTTCATGATTATGTACTTAAACACATGGTTCACGAATCTTGTGGAGCTTACAACCAAAGGTCTCCATGCATGAAAGATGGTAAATTCACAAAAAATTGCCCAAGGGCTTTAATCGAAAACACTCAAACAAATGACAACTGTTATCCCATGTACCGTAGAAGTAGACCAGATAATGGAGGATTCACGGGTCACATTAATATGACAACTACAGGAGATAGACAATCGCTGGATTGTCCCATTTTGATTAAGATATTCAATGTGCACTTCAATGTTGAATACTGCAGCTTAGTTAAGGCCATAAAGTATGTATGCAAATATATCCACAAGGGAAGTGACCAAGCTGCATTCAACTTAGTGAGAGGCGCACAACCAAACAATCTAAGGGATGAGGTGACTATCTATCAGGATGTTACTTAATTAGCAATGAGGCTGCTTGGCGTATTTTCGGTTTCCCGATACATGATTGGAAACCAACAGTGACTCATCTATCAGTACACTTAGAAAATGGTCAGCGTGATCAACAGCAATGAAAGATTGTAAAATCCGCCATCTACCACGTTGACTGTATTCTTTGATTTATGTCGTAATGACAATTTTTCAAAAATACTCTTGTATAATGAGGTCCCACACTATTTCACTTTTAACACATCAAGGAAAGAATTCAAGCGCCGCATTTAAGGAACACCTGTCCAAGGTTACACGGACATTAAATACTCAGATGCATTAGACCGTGTATATACTGTGCTAATGCCTTCGTTTGCTTCTTCACAAGGTATGAGGACCTACAACTTTCCAGAATTTAAGGACATTAAACAGCCAAATGTACAACACATATAGAGACGCATGTCAAGCTCCCGGCCTGCTTGAGAATGACAAACCATTTGGGAGACTACAACGGAAGAAGCTGTTTACAAAACTCGCTCAGTTTCTCGCGTACGACATCTATTTGCAATTCTGATAAGTACATGAGAATTGTCAAGCCCTATAAATTTGTGGGAATCATTAAAACATGATTTGGTTGATGATATCTTTAATCGACCAAAGGAAACTGTCCTTGACACCATATACAATGAGGTGCTATCCGTTTAAGCACGGATATACAATGGCTATCCGTGATCTGGTGAAGTCTATGTATGGATTGGACTTAAGTTCTTTTGGCTTTCCTGAATCACATTTGCCTGCTTGAATCAACGTTGAACTTCATGAAGAAATTTCCTACAACATCAACGATATGCATATCCAAGTACGGGAGATGTTACCAAAACTTCTACCGGAGCAACGAGTGGTTTTTGATACGATTTTACAAAGGATTGAGTGTAAAAAAGAAGCAATTATTTTCTTAGACGCTCCTGGGGGAACAGGCAAAACTGTCTTTATCTACTGTATTTTATACTGGCTCAGCTGATAAAAGAAAATTACATTGCTCTTACAATTGCATCTTCTGATATTGCGTCGACACTTCAACCTGGTGGACGAACTGCACATTCCGCATTAAAACTACCACTTAACCTCGCTACTGCCGAAACTGCTCAATGTAATATAAGCAAGACCTCTGGACCAAGCTGAAGTGCTCCGACGTTGTAAATTACTTGTGTAGGATGAATGTACAATGTCTCACAAACGAGCCTTTGAAGCACTAAATACAACGCTTCAAGACATTAGAAACAGTCCAGATTTAATGGTTGGCTTAGTCGTTTTGTTGTCAGCTGATTTCAGATAAACATTACCAGTTATCCTTGAACGAGGAACTCCAACAAACTAAATTAATGCATGTCTCAAAATGTCCGTGATATAGCGTCATATTGAAACAAGTTCACTTGACTCACAACATGAGGGTAAACCTTCATAACGACCATGATGCTGGCCAATTCTCTGATAATTTGCTCAAGATTATCGATGGGAGCATAATTACTGACCAGGAAAGTAGGATTTCCTTTCCTGAAAACTTTGGGCACATGGTAGCTTCTGCTGAGGAGCTTATATCAAATGTGTTTCCCGACTTGCCAAACAACTACCAAGATGCTGAATGGTTGTCCTGCTGAGCAATTTTAGCCCCAAAAAATGATAATGTAAACCGAATTAACAGTAAAATTATAAACATGATTCATGGTGAAATAACATCTTATTAATTTATTTATTCAATTATGGAATAAGATCAAGCGGTTCATTACCCATTAGTTGAGTTTCTCAACACCTTGGAACTGCCCTGGTGTTCCTCGCCAAAAGTGGGTATACCAATAACGCTACTTCGGAATTTAGAACCACCAAGCTTGTGTAATGTTACTAGGCTTTTGATATAATCTTAAAAGAATAATGTCATAGAAGCTAGCATTTTAACTAGTTCCGCAAAAGAGGAGGAAGTTTTCATTCCCAGAATACCTATAATACCATCTAACTTGCCCTTCAATTTCAGTTCCCCGTAAAAGTGCCCTTCTCAATGACGATCAATAAATCTCAAGGACAGACCTTTAAGGTTGTCTTTATTTTGAAACTCAGTGTTTCTCTCGTGGGCAATTATACGTTGCTTGCTCACGTGTTTTAAGTCCAAGGAACCTTCATATTTTGACTAATGGAAAAACAGCTGTAAATATTGTTTTTAAATCAGTTATTTAAAATTTTATTTTTTATAAAAATGTTAATATTAAAAATCTTTTAAACAATCTATATTTAATTTGTTTCATCCATGTTTTGTATTACTAAATGCAATAAGCGCAATATAAATGAACGCAAATCCCGTACGAAGAACGGGTACTCTGTTAGTTGAATATATATGCCAACTCCTAAATTTTACCAAGTCACCCTAGTCTATATTAATAAAGAATGTACCGGTAATTATAACAACATAACGTAAAATATACATCACAACAGCAATAAATAACAACCAAACCTTTATAACAGCTCAGCTACAATATACGTTCCACTGTAGAGTAAATGAAAAGATTTCTGTTATAAAAATACAAAAAATATAACAATAACAGCATATTAATATTTTTAACAAAAAAATAAAGGTAATAATAATTTTTTCCGTCTTCTGAAGAAGGCGGTAAGAATCTTGCTTGGCTTCCATGGGTCACAGTCATGCAGAGGCAGGTTTCGCTCAGCATGTATGTTGACCTTTCCTTGTCTATATATTTTTGGGACTGTGTCATTTTTGAAAAATATCCACCTTTATCCATTACAAACACAATACGTTTATAATCTAAGAGTGTTAAACCGAATAACTATCCCTCAGCACCGTTCCTCCGTCTTTGACAAACAAGTTCGTGGTTCCTCAGTAAAATTATATAATAATTTACCATCACGTCTAAGAGCGCAATCTTCTTTCACTCTTTTTAAAAAAAGCATTTGAAAGAATTTTTTGTCAATAAGGAATATTATTCAGTAAGTAGTTTTTTAAAAGATAAGGACTTAAACTAAGTCAATTGTTTTATCACTTGAATACTACTCATGTACAGGAGTTTGAACTGACTCTTGTTATGCAATATTCAATTGTTAAACGACAAATAAAAAGTGTAAACAACCAATTTCTTAATCTCTTCAAAAATAATTTAATATTGTTAAAACTTTTTACACATGCAGGAAGTTTGGTAAAAACTCTTGGTCCCATGAAAATAAAACTCTTAATAAAAAATGAACTATCCGTCCTTGGTACTACAACGTGGTCCACAGTTCTAAATGTCCACTACGAAGAATGTCTAGATTTCCACTACGAAGAAATAAAATGTATAACCAACCTCCTAGAAGGTGAATTTTCTTTCAAATAATAAACCCATGATAATTTTTAATTAAATATTTCAACCAACAAAAATAAGTCTGCGGTATCAATCATTTATAACTATAAAAAGAATGTCAATGTTCATTTAACAGAACGACGAAAACAAAAATAATAAATAACATTATTTATAAACAACAGCATTGCTTGACTACAAGAAAATTCAATAAAAACTGTTATCGATCGTTGGAAATATATGGGTGGTATATATATTTAGGATCTTTTCCGTTATACGTATACCACTATTTAAATATATTGAATGATACATTTTAACCATTGTTTGGTATAAATAACGGAACACGGTATTCAATTTATTGATTTAAAACATGTTTTCCTCATTTTCAACCTTTAGAATCCCAATACATCGAGGCCGCCCATATACATCGCGCCGCGGCAGTTATGGTTAGGTTAGGTTATTATATTGTAGAATGAACCTGTAATTTGTAAAAACATTCTACAATAGGCTATGCTAACCTAACCTAACCATAACTGCCGCGGCGCGATGTATATGGAAATATTTTGGGATTGCTGACACATAACGGAAAAGATCCGACATTAAATAGTGGTATACGTATAACGGAAAAGATCCTATATTTAGATTATTTTCATGCACCAAATATGAACTAAGTAAAAGTTTCGAAAACTTGACCATTTTCATTTTTTTAAATATCATGCAAGTTCAACAAACTACCAATATACTGTGGTCGAAAAAGAAGAAGTTGTTTAGTGTTCAAAAAGTAGTCATAAATTAAAATCCCACAAAGTAATGGTTATATGTACCATCTACAACTATCTGTAATACTGGTGGGTGGAGGGCGGGAGACCGGGTCACTGTGAAAGTTGCGCTTGCACTGCGCCAATACCGCTTGCGTGATAGACGGACGGCTCGCCGATTGCGCAGGGTCCCGCTACGAACAGGTCCGCTCCACTGCGTTGTGTTCATGCACTACGAGATATCCGCTAAAATAATTGCCAGTGGGCAGTCCGTTCACCTTCTAGGAGGTTGGTTATACATGGGTGCCCAGGGGCATGTAACTGTATGAAGGGGGGGAATAGAGAACAGAGACATTGAAGATGTAACAAAAGTCTTGTTATGTATACGACAGAGAAGAAGAAAACAGAGGTCGCATTGAATAGTGCGCTTGATGTGTGTCGAGTAGTACTCCATTCCCAAGGCTAATTTTTCACCAAGCACCTTCTTTCCCTACTTCCCAAAATATTCAAGGATAAATGTAGTAATTATTGGTTCAGATTTATACTGTAATTATGTACATTATTGTAATGTTTATAACTTCCTATGAGGCGGTCGCTGCTGCCATAAGAAAGCGAATCTGCTTCTTTTTCTCTGTGTGTACACGAAAATTAAAGCTATATCATAAATATTTTATGTACCGTACTGTTCTTTTAAATTCCAAAAACTTTTTTAAAAAACTAAGTGTCTATTCTCGATATCTGTTGTAATTTAATTTGTTAGTTTGTAAAGTTGTATCTTAATGCTCGGTTTTTATTTTTATAGATAAATATTCACTATGATCATTATTCTTGTTTATTGGGAAAATGATGGCCAAAAACCTGCCGATTACTAAAATTTATTCTAAAGTATTAGTTTCAATAATGAAAATTTCTAGATAGCTTTACTACAATGTTTACAACTCAAGGTTGTGGCTTTATGTTTAGTTTGCAGTGTGAAAACTAATAAGCAATGTTATTTAAATAGGAGTTTGAGTACAATTACAAAATATCAAGAGAGATATGCATCTTTATAAACAACAACCTATATAGCCTATAGCACAAACAAAGTCAAGTCAACAAGTCCATAGTGGCAACAAATTTGCCCGTTTCCATGTTATTTGGCCAATCAACCGCTGCGAGGTGCTAGTGAGTGATCGAGACCGAGACGGGCTCAATATTTGTGAGACGGGCTCAATGTTTGCTATAAGGTTGCCCTACTTATTTAATCTGTTCACATTACTAACAGAGATCAATGGTCAAGAGATTTGCGATCATTGCGCCTCATTGGTCGAATATAGTCGTGATATTAGACTGCAAAATTTCCATCAGTCGCAAATATATTGTTTTTGCACGTAATATCCTTGAGTATATCAATGTTATAGAGGCGTAAAGCGGTCATCAGGCTTGTCCGTCTAATGTTATTTATGTTGTAACTCTTTTTAAATATGTTAACAAGTATTTACGACCGTAATCAACACTTTTAACATTTGCAGTTTTATGAGAAATTGAGTTCAATTTTCTTTTATACTAGAAAGTGTTTGTATAGTTTAGATTAAAGGGGATCGTTTCCCTTCGATAAAAACGCACATAACAATGGTTTCTTTTTCAACGATTCGGCCCGTAAGAGTAGTCGTATCGTAAAACTTGAAGTCCTATTCTAGTGGACCACAAGTTGGGTTTTGTAAAAATTGAGTATTTTAATATTTTTTCATGGTTAAATATATGAAACTTTAAATGCCATTCTTGACGATTTTGCATTAAACAAACTCATAATATCAATGTATGGTGCATTACAATCGACCTTTAAATAATAATAGTGTTCAGTATAACCCATTTTAATAATAAATAAATGCTTCCAAAGAATTGGCACAAACTTTCCCCCATATTAAACACTAAAAAATCAAAACTTTGAAAATTACCAGTTTGAGTTTCAAAAATATTTTTTTCCATAACTGTTCGCCGTTTTTGAGAGAATCCCATTTTGGTATGTTTTTTGCCCATAAAAATAAATAACCAACATTTCAAAAAAAGTGAAAAAATAGTACGGAGATATTGGCTAAATACATCTATATACCAAATTTCATAAAAATTGATCCATCCGTTTGGTCTCCAGCAAAGTGCACATACAAACAGACAGACTCACATACGGACAGACATAAAAAAATGTATTTAGAAAAAACACTTTTTGGGTTCAGGAGACCCTAAAATGGATTTTTAGACCAACTTGTAAAAAATTTGTTTTTGGACGATCACAATACTTTATGCTAACGCATATGGGAGAAAGGAAAATGCATCGTAGATTATAAATAGAAAAGCATGTTTTCTGATGGTAAGATTGTATATCTGCTAAAGGGCTGTCGACTTGGCAGTTTGGAAACGTCCACCTGGAGTTGAGTGATCTAAAGTTCCTGGACTGAGTACTTGTCTGTTGTTCTGTAACGACTTCCCAGCGCCGACTTGGCAGTTTGGAAACGTTCACTGGAGTTGAGTAGTCAAAAGTTTCCGGACTGAGTACTTGTCTAATGTTCTGTAACGACTTACCAGCGTCGACTTGGCAGTTTGGAAACGTCCACCTGGAGTTGAGTGGTCTAAAGTTTCCGGACTGAGTAGTTGTCTGTTGTTCCGTAACGACTTCCCAGCGGCGACTTAGCAGTTTGGAAACGTCCGCCTGGAGTTGAGTGGTCTAAAGTTTCCGGACTGAGTAGTTGTCTGTTGTTCCGTAACGACTTCCCAGCGGCGACTTGGCAGTTTGGAAACGTCCACTTGGAGTTGAGTGGTCTAAAGTTTCTGGACTGAGTACTTGTCTGTTGTTCCGTAACGACTTCCCAGCGGCGACTTGGCAGTTTGGAAACGTCCACCTGGAGTTGGGTGGTCTAAAGTTTCTGGACTGAGTATTTGTCTGTTGTTCCGTAACGACTTCCAAGCGTCGACTTGGCAGTTTGGAAACGTCAACCTGGAGTTTAGTGGTCTAAAGTTTCTGGACTGAGTATTTGTCTGTTGTTCCATAACGACTTCCCAGCGTCGACTTGGCAGTTTGGAAACGTCAACCTGGAGTTTAGTGGTCTAAAGTTTCTGGACTGAGTATTTGTCTGTTGTTCCATAACGACTTCCCAGCGTCGACTTAGCAGTTTGGAACGTCCACCTGGAGTTTAGTGGTCTAAAGTTTCTGGACTGAGTATTTGTCTGTTGTTCCGTAACGACTTCCCAGCGTCGACTTAGCAGTTTGGAACGTCCACCTGGAGTTTAGTGGTCTAAAGTTTCTGGACTGAGTATTTGTCTGTTGTTCCATAACGACTTCCCAGCGTCGACTTGGCAGTTTGGAAACGTCAACCTGGAGTTGAGTGGTCTAAAGTTTCCGGACAGTACTTGTCTGTTGTTCCGTAACGACTTCCAAGCATTGACTTGGCAGTTTGGAAACGTCCACCTGAAGTTGAGTGGTCTAAAGTTTCTGGACTGAGTACTTGTCTGTTGTTCCGTAACGACTTCCAAGCATTGACTTGGCAGTTTGGAAACGTCCACCTGAAGTTGAGTGGTCTAAAGTTTCTGGACTGAGTATTTGTCTGTTGTTCCGTAACGACTTCCAAGCATTGACTTGGCAGTTTGGAAACGTCCACCTGAAGTTGAGTGGTCTAAAGTTTCTGGACTGAGTACTTGTCTGTTGTTCCGTAATAGTTTAACACTTTTACTTTTAAATGTAACTTTTTGACAATGACTGTTTAACACATTATTAATAAATAAAATAATAATTACCCATATAACTACTTGCAAAAACAATCAAATTAAAATATTTATACTACCCACGTTTGTTGAGCACTATAAATAAACTTGAGCACGACAATTTCCAGCAAACAATGATTTCGTCAGTCTTCAACTCCCTTATGTAAAAGTAGCCTACAACTTGGAAGATATTGAGTGGAGTGAGAGGTAACAAGACTATCCCATTAGAAATCGACAGTGTCCGGAGAATCACTTCACTAGCCCGGGCCCTGTGAGTGGTGAACCGTAAACGAAAGCGATGGTCCAGGCCATCATAGAAAGCAGGTGACAACGTAGAATGGGCTGCTGGAGAAACTGGAGGATTAGAATAAAGGACGACACACTGTATTGTGTGAACATCAGGTCATTGGGTGCCCGAGTGACTGGAAAGTATTATTTATACACTATCATTCCTCCAGGATACACTTCAACAGGTTGAATGTCTGTTTTATTGGCCATTACGTATGGCTAACAGAAGTTGGCTCATACTCAGAGTTTTTTAAGCAAAAAATAAACTTTAACCTTCCTTAATAAACGCAACTCAACTAACAAAGAAAGTTTTATAACGGTTTTTTATCAAATAACAGAGTAATTGACATAAAGTCATTGACTCTTTTATAACCTGGATCTCCAATATCTACTACATAAATCACTGTATTAATTTTGAACAGAAAACAATATGGTTTTTGTCTAGATGATTTATATAAAATTTAGTTTTATAAAGTGAGATATAAGAAAAATAATAATTTAGCGTTATAAAAATAACATTACGGATACCATCGCCATGCTACCAATAACGCCATGCTACCAATAACGTATACTCATGGCAAACCGAAATCCGTAAGCTAACATCACTCAAGAGCAATTATTTATTTCCAGAGGTTCTTGGGTGGATTTTGAAATTATTTAGTTTTTGCTATTTAGTAATGTGGGACTTGCACCTAATCTACTAGAATATTTAAACACATCCCATTCTTAATATATAATATGGAAGAAAAGCTGAACTAAACAGATTACTGAAACCGAGAAAAAGTTGTTTCATGAAATTGATTGAACGGTTTTTCCTGGGAATTTTCTTACATTTATCAATCCTATGGAACATCTTCCTGCTAACCATGTATTAAAATATTAATGTGATACAATAATGGATTTTGAGTAATTTAAAGTTGATGCACAATGAAAACTAGTGAATATTCTGGTATTTTTTTTATCCGAAGAGGATATAAGCTATTAAAACTTAAAATAATGCACGTATCTTGGCGTAAACTTAAACTATACATACGATAGCGTGTCTGGAATTGTCGTAGGTCATCAATCTTAGTCTTCCAGTAAACAATCTTAAGACTCAGGTACACATAATTTCTGTGCCGACAGTAATAATATTGAACACACCTTAATTATTGTTGGGACAATAAAACCACAGTATAATATAAATATACAGAAGCGAAGCTTACTCTTGAGAAAAATGAAACCGGCTCGAAGCTAGCGCTCGTAGTGGTCGTGTCACAGAGCTACGATATCCATCCGCAAGATAGCATAGCAGTTTACTTTATGTTACAATACTAACTGAATGACCATATTCAAATCAAATCGTTTATTTGCGCAAGTTGTTTGCTACCTCACCGCTAGGTTCGCTTGGCTGCAAGTAAAACGGCTGAGCTTCGCTACTGTATGTCTAAAATTATACTGTGATACAACTCAATAAAGTAGTTGCTAGAACTGACAAAACTGTGTAGTGCCGTTACACACTTGTATACATATTCAACTTTACACAGTTCAAGGTCAAGATGTTCAGGTGTTTTGCAAAAAGGTGTTTGCAAGTCATTTACAATCAATTCTTAATGAACGCTGAAAACATATCTTACTCATGGACGACAAATTATCGCTTCGTTTAAGAAGTGAGGAATCAAAAGTTAATTCTTACAAACTTAAACAATTTTTAGGTTAGTAGTTGAATGCAAACTTGTTTAGTCACGTGAAAAACAGCTGATTTATATTTGTTTGACAATCGAAACAAGATCTGTTTTTACAAACGACACATTCTACACAAGGCCTGTAGATCTGTTTTGACAAACGACACATTCTACACAAGGCCTGTAGATCTGTTTTGACAAACGACACATTCTACACAAGGCCTGTAGATCTGTTTTGACAAACGACACATTCTACACAAGGCCTGTAGATCTGTTTTGACAAACGACACATTCTACACAAGGCCTGTAGATCTGTTTTGACAAACGACACATTCTACACAAGGCCTGTAGATCTGTTTTGACAAACGACACATTCTACACAAGGCCTGTAGATCTGTTTTGACAAACGACACATTCTACACAAGGCCTGTAGATCTGTTTTGACTAACGACACATTCTACACAAGGCCTGTAGATCTGTTTTGACAAACGACACATTCTACACAAGGTCTGTAGATCTGTTTTGACAAACGACACATTCTACACAAGGCCTGTAGATCTGTTTTGACAAACGACACATTCTACATAAGACCTGTAGATCTGTTTTGACAAACGACACATTCTACACAAGGCCTGTAGATCTGTTTCATTTATAGGCCTGATCATTAGTGCTATGTTATAATTTTTTATTTTTTATTGATTTGTTAGTTTGTTAATTAGACGTTTACATTTAATAAGTTTAAAACAAGGTTAAGTTTAATTTACAATAATGTACTCTGCAATTATCTTAACTAGTAGGCTTAAGCGGCCGTTGACTCTAAAGCTTCCGGTAAAGCCCGCGTAAAGGTGTTATCTACAATATTTGCATCACCAATATTTCGTCCAAGCTCTGATGAGACATCCTCAGCGGTGTCTCAGTCTCATAGTGTCACAGCATGGGCGTAACGTTTGGTGATGCAGATGTTAATAACACCTTGACGCGGTCATTACTGGAAGCTTTTCTTTTTATATATTTTTTTTCAAATAAATTAAAATTTTTTCTGTTTCATAACTATTGTATACTTTCAAGTAAGTGACTTCTCTATGTTTTTACAAGAATTAACCTACTGGGACAGAGATTCTAGTAGGACTAATGGTATTTTTATTGTCAGGATAGTATTTCCTTTGTAAGCTTATGACTATTAGTCACCTTAAAAGTTTCCTGATGGTTGTATAGTAACTATTAAGTATGTGCTTTTTAGATACAAACTGTAAAAAAATTCCTTGGTTTTTGGGATACAATAGTGTTTGAAAAATTTTTATATTCCTTAAAGTAGTTATAGGGTTGTAGTAAAGTTTATTTTCGTATATTAAGTCTTTTAACGTACGTGTCTAAGAAAAATTAATATTATACTTAGGCGTGTCTGTTTTAAACCAATTTATTATTGCCTACAGTAAACGAAGAATTGTTTGATTGTAAATATTTATATACTCCAGAAATAAAATTACCTTTCATATAACACATTCTCTATTCGTATAACTATTATTCAATACAAAAAACGTAAGGTTGCCAAAGTAGGTTTAACTGTATAATTTATAAGAGTGATAAGGCATTTATGTCATCAACTATATTATAAGTAGAGTTAAACTACTTTTGTTAATAAAAATAAAGTGTAAAAACGGCTACATTTTTATTTATCAGGATTAAGTGTGCATGATGAAATAAAATACCACCATTTATTCGTCAGATATGTACAAAGCCCCTAATGGCAAGATAAAACGAACGTATCACATTGATCACCATAATAAACACACCAATTATAAATGAGCTAATATCAAGTTTTTATGTATAATAATAACAACTTTTCTAACAACTTTCACACCTAACATTAGTGTTATTGGCATGTCATTGTTTATTCTTGTTCAGTGTTTTTATTGAAGGTCATCCATAACAACATAAACCTTTAATAGCTATTTACTGTTAAGAAAATTATAAAAAGGTAAGTTTCTAAATTACTTTCTGCCTCATTTTCCCTTTTTATGTATTTATAGATTATAAATCGAGTGCTATAAACTGGTTAAAAAAATTATGGATTTTTTGTATTACTATGGAAATTTGTTCAATGCTTTTCAACTTAAAAAGATATGCTATAAGGTGAAATTAATTAGACAAAAACATAAAAATCCAAAGGTCAATGACAATTTATTGATTCGATACAGTCATAATTCCAAGACTCATTGTTATCGACACAATTTTATATATTTTATTTTGAAACCGAATTTACCATTTTTTATAGAACTTTAAATAATAAATTCAAATCATGATTATCCCCATTATATAATTTTTAGATACTGTATGACGAAGTGTATTTTCTATATGACGGAACTCTACCGCCACCATGAAGCTAGGGAATAATTGACAACACCGTTGTATCCCCCTGCTCCTCTCCCATCTCGCCGACTGCAGGTCATTCTGAGTCATGTTTCAACAGCAGCTTCATCATCGGAGAAAAGCATAAGTACCGACGCCGGGATATTCAGCTGCGAAACTACTGCAGAAAGCATCAGTGTATAGGCTACGTTGGAGCACAGAGAACGGTCCAACAGAGACATTCAAAAGGTATAGGAGACTGTGCATCCTATAATATACAGAAGACCCGACGTAAAAGAATCACTCGATCATGTAAGTTGATACCTTATCACAAGGGCTTATGAGGTAACATGGTTAATGTTATTACAACTTCTTTTTTCTAGTAATTATTTTTCATAAGACTAGGATTGATGTCATGTTTTTCATGTCATTTATTAGCAATAGGTTTAGCCCAAACGCTGATCGGCCAAGTGAATGTAGATTTTGGCAGGAGATTTTAGTGGTGAACAATCCATTAGATTTCCGCAGGAGCATTATTCTGGCTAGCATCATTTGGACATTAGAGGTTTCTCTCTGCTCAGAAAAAAAGACTAAGGTATGTGGCACGATCTCCCAACACATGAACAATTAATTACAGTCAAAAGAAACACTAGGTTATGATGTGTGCAGCCCTGTAAGTTGGAAGAATGGAGAAATTTCAAATAATCTTCTTATCTACAACAGGATTTTGACTACCTATGTATCGTTATGATGTTTTACATATACATATTTATAATATTACGAGTCGGTATACTTCTATGATTAACATTACTTCTACAAAAAGGTTTTTTCGTGTTCAATATGAAACAGTATTGGCAAAACAATTCTTGGTGGAAATGTCACATCTATAAGGAACAAACAAACCCTATTATAATATACACTACTAACGTAATTTGTCCAAGACTACACAAAATGTCAACCACTGTCATAAGAACGAAGGTAGAAGAGGGTAGCAGAATGCAACTGCTGGAGTTCTTGGAATGGGCTATCAAGACCAACCCATGAGTAAGCGGTTTGTGGCGAGCCACGGTAGTTCTCTTGGAATCTACATTCTACAGGCTTCCCGTAATCAATGCAATTTATTTTGATCTCACCATACAAATTTACTTAGCCTTCAACTCAAATCATTGTTTTATATCTTTAATATAAGTCTAACCTACTTCTTGTTTAATTCCCACGATAAAAGAAATAATTTGGTGTATAAAACTAAAAATTCTGCAAGTATTCCTTTTATAGTAATGTTTATTACCGGGATAAGTTAAGTTTTCGTGAAAAATTATTTGCATTTATAATCCGTATTTCTAGGACTTTTATACGCGTGACATCTGCGCAGTCATATATAAAGTAATGTTAATTAAGAAGAAAGATTCAAACACCAAACTCTAATCTAATATTGATAGTTTTTCCAGATGGCTTTAACAGTCTGATGTAATTTCTTCCTAGCAAATAAATAGAATTGGTCCTAATATTAATCATTGAAGGACACCAAATTGGATTTGATGTAGACCTGAATGACATTTTATCAATTTATTGTTTTTAATTTGTGATATCTATAAAAATTGAAATCTGTTTTCAAGATATGGTTTGAAATATTATGGAGTATATTTGTTTAGTCCAACAATTTTAAATTTATTTGTTAAAATAAATGTAATCAACACTATCAAACTCCTTTTATATGTTCATACAATCCCTGTAGTAAACCTTAACCATTTCCTTGTTTCTTGATTAAAAATAAAGTAAGAGATGACACAAAATCAGATATAGGCTCTAAGGAGGTTTGTTCATTAAAATTGCATTTGTAATGTTGATTTACCGTTGTGTTATTATGATGCAAAATAAGGTGTACCGAATGGACCTACTTGTAGATAATTCTGCAGCACCGTAGGCATCACTGCCACACAAGACGAAACAACTCCAGAGACTAGAGGATACCAGAACCGTTAGACACCAAACATATGCTTGTTGGGTTGATAATTGTTGGAATATACAACATGTTCCTGTTCGTCATAAATAAGGTGTACAGAATGGACCTACTTGTAGGTAAAAATTTAATAATATAAATATAAAAAACATTTATTTTTATAAAATAAAAAAAAATTAATATGAAAATACCATTTGTTTTTATAAAATAAAATAAAAACATTCTGTGTCTTTCTATTTATCACACAAATGTCTTCCTCTACCTATTCTAAAATAGCAAGTGATAACAGGTTTATCAGTTTGTTTATTTTGTTGCGTCGGAGAGCGTTCATCATGTATAATGCATAACTCACTACTTTTGTACGATACTCGACTGCTGGTGCGAGCGATTTTTTGGCAGTAGCGAGCATTTTAGCTACTAAAGTACGCTCTACTCGACTAAATTACTAGCCTAGTGCGAACAAGGCTTAAGAGATTGGTCTGTGCTCTATTACCAATTTGTATGTGTAACATTTCCCATGAAAGACTTGTCTCGTTATTTTTTTGTAGCAAAGTTCATAAACAGCCGTTTTAAACTCTTCTCAGAATCAGCTGTTATTGTGTCGGTATTCTACCTGTGCGCCAGCTGATTACGCCGGACATTCCAAGTACCGGAAATGCTCGGCAATCAGGATGACAGGTCAGACTCTTCAACCACGGGATATTGGTGTCCATTAATCTCGAGTTGATTGAATGTCATCTTGTTACGGTTGGTACGAATCCGATACGTCTATGCTGATGGTTGGGAAATTAAATTTAACAGGGCAACTTAATGTAAAAGACTTAAAAACGTAGTCTATATCAACTATAAAAAATTGCCTATATATAATTAAAACGAAATTGTTATTCTATTTGTAGGAACTGGAAAACATAATAAAGTATCAACAAAACCCTTGATGTTAATTATAGTACATTTTTTAAGTTTATTTATTTTTACTTTTCGCAGTTAAATAATCAAAAATATCAGGTAGTAAACTTCAGTGTTTGATGGATTAAAACTTTGATGCGTTATAGTTATAGCAACCTATATATCAAAATAAGATTCTAAATAAGTCTGAATAAGATTGAGCCTGCAGTCGTGTCAGGTTACTAGGCCTATGTACTGTACAAGATGGTTTCGAGCATATTGCAGCATTCATCTTCAGGGCTGTTCACGCTTGTTGACGGTCCAACAGGGTCCTAAACAGTAATGCAATCCCATTCCGTGGCTACTAACGGTTTCCCATATTTACACTCACTAATTAACTAAACTACACAATTCGATATGTTTACAAATATTAATTACTAGAGACTACTTTATCACTTTGAATTAGACCACACGTATTTACAGTAATTAATGTAACTCAATACCCTCGAGTTTATGTCGTTCGACATTTGCCACTGTTCATGAACTGACATTGTTTAACACTTCACTTAACTGTCACTTCAACTTCATGCTGAAGACTGAAGATTCACACTTCCATTGACACTCTAATACCGACAATGTCGGCCGAACGGTGTCCTTATTAAAGGTGTCACTGCAATCCAGAAGGTTCCGGAAGTGTGATCTGAAATTCCCGATCACCATTTTGGAAGGCTCTAATAATGCTAGAAATGTTCGCACTCTCTAGGGGTTTCTAGATTGGCCGAGTTACCGGGAGCAATTGCCGCACCCGGCCGCACAGGGGGGTGGCGTTCTCGATAATTATTGGAGTAATCCGTGACAGTACCAAACGACATTATCACCTTGATGGTGATTCTGCAATGTGCTCGAAGTAAACATTTTGTACACAATAACCTACCCGGATTACGACCCTGTAAATAGTTTGAGCATATTAGTCATGGAAGCCTTATATGAAGACTATGTTATCTGAGATTCACTGTTATAGCCATGAACAAACATAGCTATTATTGTTATATAGCTAGTGCAGCTGGAAGACATTACTGTTATATCTACCAAAACAAATAAAACAAAATCGCATTCCAGCTGTAGGCCTAAAATGTTGGGGGAAAGTATAATATTAGAGAAATCTGTTAAAACAAAGCAATAAAGCTATCGGCCAACAATTGTCCTGATCTATCCCACGCTTTAGTAGACTGGCGTTTTAAATTATGACCTAATAATCTACCTAATTAATGCCAACTTTCTAAATAAATAACAAAACCTTATCATTCTTTTGAATTGGTCAGTAAATATTTATAAAATTTACTTTTGATTCATAGAAAGTGACGAATGAATGACATCTTATCGTCAGGGAAAACAGCTTTCCAGTTCAGATAATTAATTCCAGTAAATGTTTCCTAACATTCTATAACTGTCCAAATAGCAGTTAATCAGTCTAATTATAAAATTTAAAAAAATCAAAATATAGAAAAAAGAGCTGTTTAGTTAATTTAATAACATTATAAATACCTCAACAATGGATACACTGATAGACACATTACCTATTAAATGTGCAAGAAAAAAGAAATGGATGTGGCCATAGAGTATGGTGATGGTGATGGTGATGATGATGTGTACTCCGTGGTTAGTCCTACATAGGACAGGAAGATAAATGGTTTTATTGTGTTGTGTTTAGTCGCCACGTGCGTATCGCTTCTTCCATTGTGACACATGAGACATTCAGCATGTGAATCAAGCTTTCTTCAAACAGTTTTACGATCTTCATTGTGCGTTCCTTCATTGACAGGGACAACAGAAACTACCGTAATAATACTTAAATTTAAAAAAAATTAAGTAGTTAAAAAACTAATTAAAAATATGGTAATTAAAAAACTACTTAAATTTTATTTTAGTTATATATTTGAAAGAGTTTTTTATGTTTAACATAAACTTTCCTTCAGTGTTAATCAAAATAGCCATTGAATAAAGTGTCACAGTGTAAAATATAATTTAAAAAAGTATGTCTATAAAATTATATTTACAGCAGATATGAGAATAATACGTCCCGTAACAATTAAAAAAACCCTAAATTAATCTTGTAATCCTAGTAATATTATAAATTACTATACTCAATCCCGCACAAACGGCTTTGGACGAAATACATATTGTTTAAAACCTAGATAAATATATAGGATACTTACTATCCCGATAAATGGCAAATATTAAGAACTTTTATGTAAAAGAATGACGAGTCAGTCATAATAGTTACCATCTTGCACCTGTGTAGCTCTGAATTTCGTTTTGTGACGTTCGTTTGTTTTTAATTTCTACCAATACGTACCACGGGCTAGGACTATACAAGTTAAGAAGAATCGCTATGGACAGGTGGGCCAATACTACTGTACGTGTATACGTGGACGGGTGGGTCAATACCACAGTACGTGTATGGGTTCGGCGGGTGGGCCAATACCACTGTACGTGTATGGGTTAGGCGGGTGGGCCAATACTACTGTACGTGTATGGGTGGACGGGTGGGTCAATACCACAGTACGTGTATGGGTGGGCGGGTGGGTTAATAATAAGTTAATAAGTTAATAAAATGCCAATAACTTGCTATTGATACGTCAAACATTATCATAACGGGACAATCCGTGATGGAATAAACTGTTAAAGGCTAGGTCAATATGAAAATTTTCAATTTTTAATAATTTAGTCTGAAATTAGTTGATCTTAATTGCGTAAATGATTTCTAATGTGATTAAATTGTAATGGATCAATCTGTGCTGGGTTGATCTGTAAAACATATGTAATGGGACAATCCGCTCAGTTTGAGCCAACCACGATAAACACAAGTCTATAACTTTGGACGAAAGTGAGCACAGAAGGCGAAAGTCGAGGCAGTGCATGCACAGACCACTAATCACGAATGTAGCAAGCAGTTCCAGATTTTGCACGGTTCCACGATGGCAATGATGTGACACTTTCCCTGGGTCCAAGCACCCGTCCGTGTCTAGACCACGCAATGGTTATTACCAATTACGTTACACTCACTGTCGGTCTGTATACATGTTAGAAACGAGCCAGTTTTACGAGACTCTGCATGCAAAATCATTTCATTCGTTACATCCATTCAATATTCTGTATAAATAAAGTGAATGTTTGAAGGCAAGTGTTTTAAGTCTCCCAGGTGTAATATCTTAATTGATAAGGCAAGAAATCGTCATAGTATTCGAAAAAAAAATCGGAAAATCTTCTAAGATGTAGATTGTTGTTGAATATTCTAATGTTATTATTTAAACTGGAATATTTTTTTCCGAACAATCACGTCTCAACTAATATGATATTGCACTCCTTCACTCTGGAGTGATAATTATTTGGTTGGAGAGGTTACAGTTAGTTCACTCAATATTATAACTGGCAATTAAGTGTTTCGTCACAGCTTACAGTGTTGTGGGCTAAATGCCAAGATCGCCGAGGAGAAAGCTCGCTCTCCGCCCTCACACAATACAGTTATTGTAGCCAATTCATTTTGTGACTGCGGCGATCTTATCATCGTGATCATCAGCATCAACAACCCTCGTGTCATCTACTCTGTCATTTGCACTCTGACGAACTAAATCATCAATGTCCAGTTAAGTTCTGAACATCTACGCTTTGTTCGTCGAGAAAATAGATGTCAAGTATACCTTGTCTACATTCTGACAAGTCATCAGTTTCTTCAGCCACTTTTATAATTTGTTAAGCGTATCTTGCAACCACCTGTTAGGTTGACTAACGAGTTACTATTAGTCTTCAACACTAATTGGTGTTCTAGCACAGACATACAACCTTCCTTATATAGTGTAACAATTTTGCCGTTATTTGACACAACTTTCTCTTTTTTTTGTGTATTAATTTTATACAATTAAATACAACGAAATATGTCACTTCTGCTAAGTTTGAACTAGATCTGATCTACCCATTAACATCAGAATGCGAAAATTAACATCCACTGTACTCGCGGACAACGCTACTGAAGGCTCTCTCATCCACTATACACGCGGACACAGCTACTGAAGTCTCTCCCATCCACAATACACTCGGACGCAGGTGCTGAAGGCGCTCACTTGCACTGTACGTGCGAAAACAAGTGCTGAAAGTACTCCCTTGCACTCTACATAAGGATACAGTAGTTGAATGCTCTCACTTGCACTGTACTGTGGACACAGAAGCTGAAGGCTACCCCTTGCCCTGTATATGCGGAAGCAGCTGCTGAAAGTTCTCCCATCCACTATGCATGCGGACGCAGGTGCTGAAGGCTCTCCCTTGCACTGTAAATACGGAAACAGGTGCTAAAAGCTCCTTTTTGTACAATACGTACGGAAAGCTCTCCCTTGCACTGTACATGCGGATGCAGAAGCTGAAGGCTCTCCCTTACAATTTACGTGCGGAAACAGGTCCTGAAGGTTCTCCCTTGCACTCTACATGTGGACAAAGACGCTGAAGACTCTCACTTGCACTGTACATGCTGAAACAGGAGCTGAAGGTTCTCCCTTGCACTCTACATGTGGACAAAGAAGCTGAAGGATCTCACTTGCACTTTACTGTGGATACAGAAGCTGAAAGCTAGCCCTTGCCCTGTACATGTGGAAACATGTGCTGAAGGCTGTCCGTTGCACACTACACGCGTAAACAGAAGCTGAAGGGTCTCACTTGCATTGTAAATATACTTAGAAGCTGAAGGATCTACCCTGCACTATACATATATAGTCATAGAAGCTGAAGGCTCTCCCTTGCACTATACATGTGGACACAGAAGCTGAAGGCTCTCCCTTACATTATACATATGGACACAGAAGCTAAAGGCTCTCCCTTGCACTGTACACGCGTAAACAGGTGCTGAAGGCTCATCCTAGCACTATACATGTGGACACAGGTTCTGAAGGCCCTCCCTTGCAATATGCATGCGGAACCAGCTGCTGAAGGCCCTCCTTTGCACAATACATGTGGAACCACCTGCTGAAGGCCTTCCCTTGTACTATACACACGAAAACAGCTTCTAAGTCTCTCCCATCCACTATTTACAGGTACTGAAGATTCTCTTACCCACTAAACACTCGTTTATAACTACCTTACATAGTAGCATGCCTAAGGATGGCATTCTAATCTATCGTGAACAAGGTCTGATACTTGAATCAAATCTGAATAAATATTAGGAACTTTATAGTTTGAATATATTTTTTAGAAAATCTTAAACATAAAATGTAGAAATGTTCATGAACTTGAATTGATGAACATGTTAAAGCTTTAGTAAATTGTACATTTGTTTTGTCTAGGATAAAGCAAAGAATAAGGCGGCTTTGAGAAGTGCTACGCCTGTTATTCAACTCTGAATCCTACCAAACCAAGTCAAGTTCCCTAAACTGTGACCTTGACCTGTTGGATATACTGGTTCTAGCTGGTATCCTGGGCCGCTGCCACCTGGACCAGGCGACAAGACCCTGCAATGAAACACACGTGCTACTGCCAGCGTCTGACGACCTTCAAGATTGCACTTAATGGTTGCTTTGTTTGAAAACGCTAACAGCTGATTTTCTTGTGATACCACGCCCATGTTTTACATAGCTGCTGTTTATATTTAAAACGATATAAAACTATATAAATATCTTCGATCGTGTTTGCTATGCATAACAACAATTGGTTTAGATAAGCCCAGAAGTTCGTGAATGAGCGCGCAAATAAAAGGCGCGAGAAAATAATGTAAAGTGTCATTTAAAAGTATGACAGGTACATATAAGTTACAGGACTTAGAAGTCATTTTCTAAGCAATTCCCTAACACATGAGGCTAATCACAGCTATTTGTACACAACAGAATACAAACACTTGGGCCTAGTGTTTTATTTATTTATTTATTTTTTGTCTTCGTCTTGTAGCACCTTACACTACATCTGTAGCCCTGCCCAGGCCGTAACTAACTAACACTGGAGTCACCGCCCACCGGATGCAGTTGATCATCTCGTCTGATTTACAGCAGTGCCTCCCTTTTCTGTTCTTGTGCGTATTTTGGCAGACCTCTGTCTCTGACGTCACATGCTCAATCTACACTCTTTCCCGAAATAGCTTATCTCTGTGGAGTGTCATGTGATTATTGTCACGCCTTCCTCACTAAATGGTCTTTTATTATACATACCACTGTACGTGTATGGGTGGGTGGATCAATATATATAAAACAAAAAAAAA
Organism: Stictocephala bisonia; assembly: GCA_035578905.1. NCBI lineage: Eukaryota > Metazoa > Arthropoda > Insecta > Hemiptera > Membracidae > Stictocephala > Stictocephala bisonia. Next base: position 27,695 of record JAQJVL010002224.1, read on the forward strand.
AAAACAAAAAAACAATAAAATAAACATCTAGTTAATATAACTAGTTTCGTAGTTACTATGTTACATGTACAATACAACAAAACGCGTATAATATTACATATTTACGATCTATGTTGAATCTTAATTCAAGAATGTGTCTAAAATCTTCTAAATAAGGAGTTTTCATCAGGAAAATTCAAAGAGCGAGTAACTTAGTAAGCCTCAGAAGATCTAAACGTCTAAACACAATGTCTATATTGACTGAACGAGTCAGATATTGCAGTAATAAGTGTATTTTACTTTGTTTATTCGAGGTCATACACTTAAGGTAGTAAACTGGTTATGCGAAAAACTAGTGAAATTGTGTCTAAATATTTAGTATATGACATGTGCGTAACTACAAAGTTTCATTACATTTGATTAAATAGTTTTCACACTAATAAATATATTCCAGACATTTACAAACTCTGTTTATGCTTATGTACATAATAATAAAAGCAATTATTATGTACGCTTCCACAAGTTTAGGATGTTTTGGGTGGCTTGCGCCCTCAACGTGTAGTATCCTACTCAGTGCGTCCTGACTAAAAATTACCTAATGTTACTTAATCTATTCTAATGCAACATACATAATTCCCAATCCTAATTCAAGATGATATATTTTGTAAAAAAACTTTAAAAAACGACCCAGGCGTTCAAATTTTTGCCTAAAGTTCTGTAGAAGTGGTAAGGGATTTCCTAAAAGGGCTTCGCCATCTGTATCACCACGCTCACCCTTGTTCCACCTTAGACTCATAATTAGGTATTTTTGTACTAAACAATTTTATACCCAAACAGAACGCAATTTTATTGATTTTTGTTCAGTTTCTGAAAGCTCTTAAAACAGCAACAACGTGGCAGTATAAAAATATACTTGTTACTCGTTGCCCAGTTAAATCTACGATTATTCGATATGTGATAAAAAGGAACTCAAATCTCTACACTTTTAACGCTCCACGAAAAACGCCAAAAACATGAGCTTCTATTTGAACGATTCTGTTCGTAATAGCCTACTAATCGTTACGAAATAAAGTGACATTTGATAGTTTATATAATTTGAAAAAGTTTATGACATTTGAAAAAATAAAGTCCTATTCTAATCGATCATAATTTTGGTTTTGTAAATAGGTGAGTATTTTTATACTTCTTTCACGGTTAAATATGTGAAATTTTAAATGTAATTCTTGATGTTTTACATTAAAAAAAACTAACTATATCAACTATTCTGACTGTTCCACTATAATGGACTTTTAACAGTCATAAAGTGTTCACTACATAAATCATTATAATAATAAACGCGAACCGTACAGTTGCGGTAAAATTGCATTGCTTCTATATGGATGTCGACTTCCCAGTGGTGACTTGGCAATTTGGAAAACGGCCACCTAACAGCCCAAATAACTATAACAAAGGTGTCCACAATAAACGACTCTGTACTCAGGTAGCCATTAACGGGAGAAAGATGTGTGAGACTCCGTGTTGTGGAATGCGTTCTATCACCGACTGTGTTTGACTCGCAGCCAAGCATTCCCAGCCCGAGTGTTTTGTAGGCCTTACATCGATATTTATAATGCAGACCCATTTGCATAATATTACAGCTTGCTGCGAGTCGGTTTCATTTTTAACCTGTCACCTCTGTTGAACCGGGCTGTTTATCACTTAAATAATTTCTTATATTTTAAATATAATATACAAGACAAACTGATAACGATAACGCCTACCAGAGGCCTTGTGGGGATACACTACCGCTCGTTAGTACTTATTCATCTGCATGATTTACTCAGTGTGACTTCTTAGACTGGAACACGTGTTGCTGCTATTGACATGTTTGGCTTCTTTACACCAAGGCCATATCAAACTAATTCAACATCCTTTAGTGATTAATTGATTTGATGACCTCGAGTATGTCTGAATGTTGGCAAACCCCTTTCCGCGTAGGCTCTTTAATGAACGTGGGTAGCTACTAATTCATTTATCAACACCTTTGAAACAATTTTTTTTGTAGAGTTGACTTTAGCCGGATATGAAACTTGAGACTTATGGAATGAAACTTTACGAATTAAAAAAGTCTACAAATTTGTTATCTTTTAACGGACTACAAAATATCACATTTTCACTTAATTCGACTACACAACAAGAACGCATTTTGATTTGTAATTCAGACTATAGTTATGATCACAAATGAGGCCTTTTATCGATCACTTAAAGCCCAGGCACAGAGAAAAACGATACAAAACAAAGGTCGCTTTCTTATGGCCGCAGCGAACTGTTCTTTATCAGGAATTTTTTTAAAACTACTGTTGTAAAATAAAAAAAATAAATACATAAATAAAATGCCATTAATAATTGTCTGTAGTAAATATGTACTTCATATGTAAAAATATGCTTTATTTTTGTTAATAAAGCATATAAAAATATTCGATAGATAATGAAGCAATCAAAGTGCTAAGATCTGTTCACTAATCAAATAAAAACACAAATATTCACAAGTGTAATTCAATAAGAGTAAATAATTTACTATTGTGGCCAATACTGCTGTCTGTAAATCGTGGAGGAATTATTTGATACGGTAAAAGTACCAACATTAGTGCTGTTAGGCTTGTGAAACGGTGTATGGAAATGTGAACCACATGTACTTGAAGCCATTCATATAAACAGTAATAATGGCCTCGTACGTGTTTGATACGGTAAAAGTACCAACATTAGTGCTGTTAGGCTTGTAAAACGATGTATGGAAATGTGAACCACGTGTACTTGAAGCCACTCATATAAACAGTAAGAATGGCCTCGTACGTGTTTGAAGAACCAAATACGGCGAAGTAAAATACTAATTATATTTATGCGTTGTTTATTTATTTATAAGTGACATATTTTGAAATTGATATTACCGATATTATTTAGTAATTTACTGAGTAACTAACTCAGCAACACATGAAAAATATAATTTGCTGCTTTAAATTAATATTAAAATACAAGAGATTTAAATAATTATAAAATACTCTTAAAACAATACAGTAATGTGTTTAGTATGTAGTTTTAATTGTTCAGCACGCTGTGCTGGGTGGTTGCAGATCTCCCTCTGACGTCACAACTCTACTTATTTAGACCATATGAGAATGAGGCAGCCTGTTACATATGAGCCTTGGGTAAGAACTGCAAAATTATAAGAGATGCGCTAATTTGAAAAGGGAATTGTGAAAAATACTCTTTTTTCGACTTCTAATTCTTTTTTGAATAAATTTAAAAATATAAAATAAGCTGTGTTTTATATTTAGGCTCGTTTATTACATTTTAGATAACGGGCATTTCTCATAATTACAGTACCGATGTCCCAATAGTTGCGCCTGGGGGTCGACCTTGCCACCCGACCGGCTTGTGGGAGTAAACACGGTGCGCTGTTGTGAATCATCATCAGGGGTCGGCAGCTGCAGTATGATCAGTCCCCACGCAGTGCCCAGAAAGGAGGCGCAGGCTGGCCGACAATGATTCATAAATTATAAGTTCTTTAAACCAGCATGAAACAAGCTTATCTCAGATGGAAACGGCTAGATCTCCTCACAGATTGTTCGGTTGTTAGTGGTAATCTCGAATTTGGCGAAGGTTGGTGGTTCAACAATTATTCTATGACTAACTTTGGTTCTTAGATTTATTACTGTTACAACAAAGTTAGTTACTAGATTTGGACACTCATATATCCAGATTGAGTCGATTGTGGGTGAGAATGTTGTCAAAACTGGTTGTAAATGAGATGATAGATCGAAAAAGAGGGTTTGGAAAGAAAAGAGTTCGGTGAAGTAGTCTGCCAGAATGGGGAAGTCAAGGAGGTTCAGGAACTCACGAAGTGAGAAGATGTGGATGAGGTAGTGCAGGTCATTGGAGCCAAGATTCATGGCGCGTCGTTTGGTTTTCTCACATTTTGAGGGATGGTTATTCGGGATCGTGAAGAGAGCCGAATGTACAAATTTCAGATCTGGGAGGATAAAGTCACTGTAGAGGGAGGTTAGGGTTCTGGTAGAGCACCCCTGAACGGGTAGTGGTGGTATGAGACGTCAATTGAACTTGTGGAAACATTATGATTACACATTTAAGATAAATACCTGTACGAACTGGTTACTAACTGAGACCTTCCCACTCTCAGCAAGGGGCACCTATTAAACACCTACAGTCCAGGACAGCTGAGGGGCCTACAGTTTACCCTGGAGCTCAGCCACCGGTGTAGGATTGTTGGCTAAATTGGCAAGCTTCAATGTCAGCCATCTATTAACAGATGATAAGATACTTCTAATGTTAAAGCAATGCCCATGATAAAACCACCGAGTCGCGCCCAGACCACGTCATTACTGCCTCTGAATTCACCGCCTCCAATACTTCAAAGATCTGCTCCAAACAGCTTCACGGAAAGTTTACTGTTGACGGATTTGTAATAACCTTAATTTTTCAGGATATGGGTAGTAGAGTTAAAACCTGCGCTTCTATAACTCACGTCTATAGTCCTGACACCGGCTCTCCCTGTGCGCATAGTTGGAATTCTATTGTGTGCATGAGTGGAAAAATCATGTTTTACATTTTCTTTCTCTTGAGGATTGATACGTTGATGAAAAGTGATCATTATCAATTTTTCTTTCAATAATGATTTTTGGTTGATGTAATAATTTTGAACCTGTGTGATTGGGCGGTAAAGCCCTCTAACCTACCTATAGAAATATTTACTGTGTTTGGGATTTAACAGATGAGCATAGTACGTTACATTTTCTTTTGTTGAGTAGAGCTCACACTAAGCAGACTTGGTCATTTTAGAGTGTAAGTTTCGAGATTAATTTGTTAGAACTATATGCATCATTGACAGCACTCTGGGAGTTTTAAGTAAAAATGTTTTAAAATATTCTATAAACAAGTAATTAGTGTATGTTTTAATTAATTTGACAAACAGATCCTACAGTGCACTAATTGTTATGTATACAAAAAATCAGTTGAGTCTGTAATATTTTAGAGAATTATAGCTAGCAGGACAAGTGTTTAGATAAACATACTTATTCTACTTAGATGCTTGTATTACGTTATTGTTTTACATTTATTGTATTTGCATGTTACATATTTAGTTAAATTCTTTATTTGCTCCTGTAATGTAATATTGCATTTATTGTAAGCCAACCTGAGTAAGGTTAATGCTAGCAGCGTGTAATCTAAAACCAAAATAGACCTTACTGACACAATAATGTGGATGTATCAGCGCACTTCTTAAACAAGTCGCTAATGTTCGTTCAGTTAATTGGAATACTGAACACATAGAATAGTGTTGACCGTTATTCGTCCATAAAAAAAGAAAAACTGCTTTTAAAAAGACCCAAACAGCGGAGAAGCGGGTTTTAACCTTGGCCAGGATGTCGGGTTTTACGACTTACTTTTTGGTAATACAGCAATTACCTATCGGTTCTTGCTGTATTACTATTTTTTATGTATGCTGTATTTATTCATTTTTCACACTTCCTTTTCAATTTATTAGTGTTATAAAACAAAAGCTTATTACCGTTTAATCGTAAAAGAAGAACATATTCGAGAAATATTAACATAATAAGATAATATTATATAAATAGACTTCTTTCAAGGTCAGTTTTAGTCAGGCTTTACTGAAAGACGGTAAAAGCTTATTCATGTGTATGTAGCCTACTGTACTCATTAAACTTATTCAACCGCACGCAACACCTTGGATTCGTTTACAATAAAACGAACACTTACCAAAACACAGGCATCGTATCTGTTATGTTAATCCATAATAAGGAATCGGTCACGCACTATAATCAATCCCACGCACTGCGCAGGCGCACCAACTCTAACTCTGCACAACCTTTACCACAGCGCACATGCCACCCCCTCCACTTCGTGACCGCCGTCAAGGTCCTGTGGCTCCGGCTTGCAGACTTGCAGCTTGCTGTGGTTGCACAACATCACCTTAGTTCTTAGTGCAGTTACACAGGTGCTAAACTAAGGTTGGGTAACAAGGGTAGTAAGTTAAACATTATAATAGTCAAACAATTATTGTATCAATTTCCCAACATTTGTCCCATATCTTGAACATACTATATACAAGAGTTTTGTTTTACCATACATAAAAAATATAGGCATTATTACTTCAGCTAACTAGTGATTTTTTCAACTTCGCCTACAATGCCTTATAAGTAAACCTTTGATTTTGAATCAAATAACATGATTAGATTTATTAAGACACTATTTTACAGAAGTTAAATTAGATTTAAATCAACTTTTAAGTGAACAGAGCGATATATTTTTTAATGTACTTTCAAACTACAAAGCACGTAGCCCAACGATGTTGGCCCAACGTCTTACACTCTTCTTTGGTGAATGAGTTCACACAGTCCTTCAGGCTAGTGTTCTCTTCCCTTTATTGATTACTGTCGATGATCTAAAACTTTGACCTATCCTACACTTACTAAACAACACTGAAAGATTACAAGAATGATACGACTTTAGATAATGTCATAAGTTCCAAATTAGTCATGGATAATTTCATTGGTTCCAAATTAGACAAAGGAAACGCAATACTCCTGAACCAGAAGAAAACAGTACCTTTCATTCAAACAAATTGTTTACTGTGAAGGCTTTATTTAAAAGAAAATAACATAGTTATTTTTTTGTTATGTCTTCAAATATTTTCACGGGCACGCTAAATATCACCACAGCTCTCTCTCCCCAATTTGCCGGGTAGGGGAAATTTTGCTTCCGGTTCTCGACCAATCTAGAAGCTCCAGATAGTTTGATAATTTCCAAGCATTGATAAACCATTCCCGAATGGTAATCGAGACACATCTTGATCACATCTGGAAACTTCTAGAATTGCATCAGCAAATTATATCTATCAATAACCTCTTCAGCCGACTTCTCAGTCATTAGTGGCAGTGTGAGTCTTCAGTATTAAGTGGCAGAGACAGTCAAGTGATGTGCTAAACAGTGACAGTTCACGGACAGTAGTGGTGCTCCTAACCGTGCGGATTATATGGAAATCTACCTATCCTTTTAGAATACGGTGATTTCGGTGAATTCATAAATACAAGAAATCTTTCAAAAGTCAAAATCAATTTTTCTTAAGGATGGTTCTGATTAATAATTAAATTCATATGGTTACTGGACTGCTTCCGCTACACCACTCCATCAATATGTAGTGGACCTAACAACCCTTCATGGCCTTTTAATGACACTGAGAGCGTTTGACAGATAGTTTGGGGTTTTTTTAGAAGAGGAAAAAACTATGAAAAAGGAAAAAAGGCTCCTGAAAAATTCTATGAAATTGAGGAATAGGAAACTTTCGAATCAGTGGGGCGTACTATTAGAAACAAAACAATTAATTAAAAACATGCACATCTATAGTCCTCGTGTGCTAGTGTATATTTGAGATTTCAAGCACTTTACTTGAAACAGTTTCGGCAACACCGCAAGGAAGCAGTGGGCATCCACCGCCTTGTCCCTGACTGTCGGGTGCGCCTCCTGAATAGCCTCTTTCAAAATTATGAATTATAAATTTGCATATCACTCAAGATTGTTAATATTTTATATTTTAAGACGAATTGCCAAACTTTGCTGATAATAAATATCTAAAAATAATTCAGATCGCACAGTTGTAAGCCTCGTTATACATCTATAAAATAAATTGTTATTTTACATGTACATGTAATCCTGTTTATACTTTTGGGTGCGCTTCCTGGAAAGCCCAAAAATATGTGTTATATTTTAAAAAAATTCTAATTATTTGCTTTATTTTGTTTATAATAAATATGTAAAAATGATTCATATGGAACATTTGTATGCCTCGTTATGTTTAAGCTTTAGGAACCGCTAGTTTAATTTGGTATGTTAAATCGAACGAACTAGCTTAAATGAAGCGTACTTAAAATCATCGCTCGGCTGCTCATTATCTGTTATATCTGCTTTATCCGATGTACCGCCTTTGAACGCTCGCAGTCAGTTGTTGTGCTGGTCAGTTCAGTCAAAGAATATCGGTGTCTATATTCTGTGGTTCACTTAGGTTGTGCTACCTGACAATGTCGTTGTTTTGCCTTTTTCTTCATTATACAATTTACTGAATCACAGTTAGGTTTTGTATTATTCCTATTCGTAAGGCTAATCCTATATAAGATGTTGAAGAGTGGAGGTCCTCTTCTAAAAAAGACACGATAGTTTTTCTAATTGAATTGAATTTTCACTATGTGGAAAATGTTCTGGAGAGATCGGAGACAATCACACGCGTTTAGCTACGCAAACGTCCACAATATGTTTGTCCGGTTACATCACATTTCTGTAAACTATGTAAACTTTCAGGACGCCTTAGTTGTAGTACAGACTAAACATGAGGTACTTGTTTGATTTCTCTGAGAGTGCAACCAGCGAGATTTAGTTAAATACTTTCATTTTCTTTTTTATAACAAACATCTTTTTCGGTAACATAATTTCCAATCTACAGAGGAGTAGAGTATGAGTAACTAACACACTTTAGTCTTAGTCTTTAACTCTTCAACAAGAGTAAGCGAGTAGAAGCAGCTATTATTTCTTGCAAATTACTGCCGCTTCTATCACCCATCCATTACTATCATATGTGTATGGGTGGGTGGTAGGGTCATAACCATCGTATGTGTATGTATGGGTGGGTGAGCCATCACCATCGTATGGAATGATAGAGTAACAGGGAATGCTGATTTTTTGCGAACTCGATCTAATTTTGTATTTGACGCTTGTCTTTGGCCTTCACCTTTGACCATTGTCTTTTATTTTGCTTATGAAATACCATACCAACAAAAACTAGTGCTCATAAACATGCAAATTAACAATCTAAGCCCTATGTCAAAAGGTCAAAGAACTGTGCACAACCTCGTAGTTTACAACCAGGAATAAACATTTTGCACAAATCATTTTGCTTGTTTATCTTTCCTGGGAATCATGAATACGGTCTCGGCAAATCGAGTCAGGCTTGAAAAAGCACGTCACATACAATGTGTACAGAGGCCGACTTGTTGCGATCTTTCCCACGAGGAATGGCGCAACCAGAGCCGGTCGTTAGGCCTTTCAGGCTGATGGGCGTGCCTAGTGATATCACTTGAGGTATTAGTGACAACAGAGCCTTAATGAATAGTGATATCTATCTAGAGGAAAAATAAATCATACCTATGAAATGCGTTATGTAGGAAGGCAAGCGTTCCCAGCAGAACGCGGCGCTGTAACGAACTTTCAGAGAGTACTTGTTAGGAAACGTAATTGAACGAAATTCTGGTTATGTTAAATTATTGCATTTCACACAAAACCGCTATCTTAATTACCAATTATAGTCACAGGGCCTTGAACACGTTACAAAGACCTTTGTTACTTCGATTGCAAAGGAAATGTTGGCAATATAAAAACACAGTAGCCTAATATTGCATCTGACACTATGTGAAAAGGATAAATCAAACGCCATGTGTGAGCGAACGAATAGCGGAGCAATTCATTTCCTAAAATCTTAAAACAGCGATTATTATTTGTTAGTGTGATATTGAAACTGGTACATATTTGATATGTTGTTAGTTGTTATGTTTATCTGATTTACAACATTTAGAGTTCTCCAATTTGGGCTACCTCAAAAAGAAAAAAGGAAACAAAGTTCGTATCTTATGGTGCTACTGAGCCTCAGTGGCAGTTACTACTAATGTATGTGTAATAATAATTACTAAATTTATCTTCAGGATTTATAGGGGAATAAAGATATGGATAGACTGACAACGGTGATGGCCCTACCATCCACAAAGAACTGGAGAACTACTCGACAGCCCAAATATCTGTAACTTCACACCTATTCAGCACACTATTGGATGCGATCTCTATTTATTCTCTTTAGCCTCCCTCAAGCGAATTTACTATCTATTAGAAACTAATCACATACGTTATGTCCACAACAATTTCAAAGTCTGTTAGCTAAAATAATATTTTTTTAATATAATTTTGGTGATTTCCAAAACTGGGCCTGGCCTATATATGTATCAAATATTTTATTTGATGTAATTATAAATATTCGAAATGGTCATTGGCGCAATCTTCGTATTTTAAACTATTGCTAAGATGTCACAAAGTACAGGACAAATTTGAAATAAAACTGTTCCTGAATACTATTAGTATGAAATACGTCTTATAAATAACACTAAAATGATCCAGGATGCAAATCTGACATGGTCTAGTAAAAAATACAGAATATAAATATAAATGAAATTGTTCCTGAATACACTGTTAGTATGAAATACGTCTTATAAATAACACTAAAATGATCCAGGATGCAAATCTGACATGGTCTAGTAAAAAATACAGAATATAAATATAAATGAAATTGTTCCTGAATACACTGTTAGTATGAAATACGTCTTATAAATAACACTAAATGATCCAGGATGCAAATCTGACATGGTCTAGTAAAAAATACAGAATATAAATATAAATGAAATTGTTCCTGAATACACTGTTAGTATGAAATACGTCTTATAAATAACACTAAAATGATCCAGGATGCAAATCTGACATGGTCTAGTAAAAAATACAGAATATAAATATAAATGAAATTGTTCCTGAATACACTGTTAGTATGAAATACGTCTTATAAATAACACTAAAATGATCCAGGATGCAAATCTGACATGGTCTAGTAAAAAATACAGAATATAAATATAAATGAAATTGTTCCTGAATACACTGTTAGTATGAAATACGTCTTATAAATAACACTAAAATGATCCAGGATGCAAATCTGACATGGTCTAGTAAAAAATACAGAATATAAATATAAATGAAATTGTTCCTGAATACACTGTTAGTATGAAATACGTCTTATAAATAACACTAAAATGATCCAGGATGCAAATCTGACATGGTCTAGTAAAAAATACAGAATATAAATATAAATGAAATTGTTCCTGAATACACTGTTAGTATGAAATACGTCTTATAAATAACACTAAAATGATCCAGGATGCAAATCTGACATGGTCTAGTAAAAAATACAGAATATAAATATAAATGAAATTGTTCCTGAATACACTGTTAGTATGAAATACGTCTTATAAATAACACTAAAATGATCCAGGATGCAAATCTGACATGGTCTAGTAAAACGTCATAAGTTCATTTAAAAGGCAAAACAGGAGAGAAACAATCCAGAATATAAACATATATGATATTGGTCCATTATACAAATCAGAAACAAGTTCAGAACGCAGATATACAGGGTTATTCAACAGTCCGAAGACGGCTCAATATTGTTATTATTAATATGGCTAGATTATTAAAACTTTACCCGACTCAAGCCCGAATGACAATAACAATATTAACCCGTCTCCAGACTTTTGAATAACCCTATATAAAAAAGTTAACAATTTATATAGGGTTAAAGTTAACCAGGCGAAGTTAAGGCAAATAAGCCCTCTCTAACATCCACGGGAGCGGCAGGGTAAATACTGTTGGTGACATCGGGAATCTAACCCCTCAGCTACAGCCGCCCATAACACTATGAACTATACCACTGAGATCTTAATATTTCGATATTTTAAAATTAACAATACTCTACAGTAAGTTAACTTATATATATATATATTTTTTTTTTTTTTTTGTCAGTTTTAATACGAAGAATACGAAGTAACCTAGATACGTAATCAACATCATATCCAGGAAACGCATATATTTGGTAGATTATGGGCTTACGAGTGGAAAGTAAGTAAATTAGTGCGGAAGCTGTCAGATTGATGGCTGCCCACATCATGAGGCGTGGCGATCCCCGCATTTATGACGCAATGTCGAAGCAACAGTGTTCACCATGCTTTGAACATCACCTAACTAGCTTTACTAATAAATTAAAAAAATATACAGGGTGATTGGCACTTGTGTTTAACATATTACTGGTTTATTGTACATGGTATTTGGTGTAAAACAGTGGTTTTAGAAAATTTTTTACTTAAATTTCTCTTTAAATAGTGCTTTCTAAAGGTTGTTTACAAAATTATTGACTTGTGACCAATAAAATCAATTTTTCCTATAATAATCTTTAAAAAAACTCAAAAGTGTGGTATATTCTTAAATATCGTTAAATTTCCATCAGAATAAACTGTTTTTCGTTAGGATTGATTGCCTTTTATTGCGGTTTAAGGTGCATGAAAGTACAAAATTTGTAAGTTTTACAAATTAACTTCTACCTTTATGAGGACTTTTCGTTACCAAAGAGCGAATATAGAAGGTGTCAATCCATCTTAAAACTTTTCTAATAAATCCTCTTTTATTTGGTACATTGGACTTAAGGTGGTGCAATCAGTTTTCGCTGAGTTGAATATTTTCCAATTTTATAATCAAAATTAGTTAATTTACCTTCCCTTGAGACAGGAAAAATACGACAAAAATGTTTAACCACTACATTACAACTTGTAGCCTTTTGAAGTTGTGAATTTAGTTGATTTTAAATTAAACATAAGACAAAACCGTTCAAAGTATAAGTTTAATCTTTTCATAACTACGTTTTTTACACATAACAGTAGAGATTAAGATGTTTTTCATTTTAAACAAATTATAATTTTAAAGGTATAAAAACCTCTTTTAAACCTTTAAAACTGTAAATATTTTTACATTTAAAAAAAATGAAAAACATCTTAATCCCTTCAGTTCTGTGTAGTCTAATAAACGTAGTTATAAAAAATTAAACTTGTACTTAGAACGGTTTTGTCTTATGCTTGATTTAAAGTCTCTAAATTCACCACTTTTTAAGGCTACAAGTTCTAACGTAGTAGTTAAACATTTTTGTTGTATTTTTCCTGTCTCAAGAGAAGATGGTACTAATTTAGATTATAAAATTGGAAAATAATAAACCCACCGAAAACCGATTGCACCACCTTAAAGAACGTCTTTCGGTGGCTGACATAGCTTTACGTTTTTGTAACTGAAAGCACAATAAATTATTTGGCCGCGATGTAGGTTCTGCAAAACAAAAATTATGTGCAATATTTTCATTATTTACCCAAGAAACCCTGCTGACATTTACACTTACTACATCATCAAGTTTTTAACAAGCGAATTTATATTGAAATCAATCAAAAACCCAGATCAGCCCAAAAATTAACTATGATGATTTTTTTTAATTTTAATGAATAACATTTACATATTGTATATCTGTATATTATTGGGTTAAGATTTAAACAGTTATGTTTAAAATCTGTTGTCAGAAACGCCTATTGTTATGGACTTACTGCACTTTAGAGATCGCTTTAGATCACCTTAATTTACTTCATATAGTTTGGATTGTAACAAGACAAATGTTAAAAAATGTCTACTATTATAACGGTTATAAACTGTATTTGTAGCCCATGGATAGACATTATATTACACAACCACTAGAAGTTTTTTTAACAATTGTGACAGACCTGGCCTATGACTTAATAGAAGAGAAAGGTCGTCCTTGACGTCATTCCCCATTTCACCTGTCCTCGCAGCTGATAACATTAACGAATCATGACAGTTCGCTGGTTCGATCCCGACCAGGTCACGGTGATCCGCTGACACGTAACAACACTTCAACATCAGTATTGAGTAGGCATAACTTTGTTGGAGTCTCACTGTATAACTCTGATACATGACATGGCTTGGTTGGCTTTGAGTTCCTCCAACTATAGCAGGTGTAAACAATCCTCGCAACAGTATAATGAGAACCAGACCAGACAACCAAGTGATGCCCTGAGGTCGGAGGCTGGAGTGTTCCGGGTCCCGAAGGTCAGGTAAGAATACTCTTGCCTGACTGGCTTCTTCGCTTGTATGATTCGACCTTCAAGAAACTGCTTTATTGGATATTTTATAGTAAAAATGTATTGTAAACAATTTCAATCAAACATTTTATGCTTATTTCAATTTGTCTGAATTGGGACCCAGCGTTCAACCCTAAATATATATCAAGTTATACAGAAAATAGAAATATAGCTCATAACTTTATACCGTATATTTTATGACCTCCCACCCACAAAAACCAATGTTGGGACGTTGATAGTTTTCCCACGAGTAAATACGTACGATGTCGGTGGTTCTCTAAAGACGTTGACGGTTCTCCCATGAACGGTGTCGGTGGTTCTCCTCTGAAAAAATACATATGAACTTGCTTGGTACTCCTATGAATGCGCACGACGTTGTTGGTTCTCCTGTGAACAAATAAGTACTCCGCTGATGGTTCTCCCATGAACAAATATGTACGATTTTGACGGTTATCCCATGAACGTATACGTACGAGAACGGTTTCCCATGAACAATAATGTACGATATGACGGTTCTCCCATGACCAAATTCGTACCACGTTGACGATTCTCCCATGAATTAATACGTATGATGTTGACTGTTCTCCTGTGAACAAATACGTAAGACGTTGGCGGTTCTCCCAGGAACAATACGTACGAATTTTGAAGATACTCCCATGTCAAAATATTCCAATGTTGACGGTTCTCTAATGAACAACTTCCATCAGCAAACTAGTACGAAGTTTAAGGTTCTCCTATGAACAAATACGTACAATATTGACGGTTCTTCCTTTATCGTTGACGGTTCTCCCATTAACAAATAATACCTGTTGACGAATCTCGCATGAACAAATAAGCACAATGTTGACAGTTCTCCCATGAACAAATACGTACGGCGTTGGCGGTTCTCCCATGAACAAATGCGTACGACGTTGATGGTTATCCTAAGACCAAATACGTACAATTTTGATGGTCCTCCCATAAACAAATACATACGGCGTTGGCGGTTCTCCCATGAACAAATGCACACGACGTTGATGGTTATCCTAAGACCAAATACGTACAATGTTGATGGTTCTCCCATAAACAAATACGTACGGCGTTGGCGGTTCTCCCATGAACAAATGCACACGACGTTGATGGTTATCCTAAGACCAAATACGTACAATGTTGATGGTTCTCCCATGAACAAATATATACGGCGTTGGCGGTTCTCCGATAAACAACCACCTAAGACATGGACGGTCGTTCTAACCAATCGGTTACACCATACGTTCTTGAAGGCTTTCCTACGTATCAGCACAATGGGTCGAAGGTTGTGTTACAAAGAGTGGCTGGTAGATATTTAACATTGTAATTACATTAATATTTGATACTATTCTTTGATATAGTATTGACTTTAACTACACTAACAAAGCGACTAGACCTGCTGTTTATTGAATAAAAGACTGAAAGGTCTTAATTTTACTCCTATCCAGTTTTTAATATTGTTCAGTTATATATTAACTGAAATTAGAACTTTTATAGTCCGAATAAAATAACTTTGGTATCAGCGAAACTGCCACGCGCCACTAGTCCGAAATGACAAAACTCTGAGCTTTAATTTGCTGTCAAACTTAAAATAAGTAAGCAATAATTTTAAACCTAATTGTATTATGTCTACAATGTTATAATCTTTAACAAAAAATTATGCTGGAGATTTTTCTTAAACTAATTTGCTTTTTATTGTGATATTTGTGTTTAAAAACACGTTTTCATGAGTGAAATTGCGCGTGAGTTGTTTTTAACCAGCCACTGTAGCGAGAATAATAATAATAAAATAGTTTCTTGTGGATGGATGAAATTTTGGTCCATTGTGATTAGTTTGGCGTAAGTCTCATTTAATAATTCAAACAAGTTAGTGAGACATTAATTTGTAGTAAACTCTTGCAGTGATTTGCTATAATGGAAACGCTAGAAAAAATTTATTTTAGCAAACTGTTTAGTGTAATATATTAACCGTGTTATTTATTTATTACTTAAATAATACTGTGGCACTAATAAAACATGTAGAAAAATAATGAAGTGTTGATGAAATAACACATTATTCGTTTACATCCGAGACTGTGTTAGAAGCGTAAGGTATACTCTGCTCAAGGGAAAATGTAGACCGGATATTCAGCCCAAGCGTAAAATAATCTTAACAATAATAGATAGACAATATTTCCAGATAATAAATGTTTCTCCAATAAGAAATAAGGTAAGTTAGTTGGCTTTGAGGTGTGTTCGTGTTAAGTTCTTAATCGATTTAACAGTGATTGGTATAGTTTAATTACCAGTTTATTTTATTACAATAATTTAGTTTTTATGATATTACAAGTATTTTTTATTTAGAATTGGCAATGATGTTACCATTTTAGAGTCACTTAAATAATACAATTAATTTTGGTTTAAACATATTTTGTCTGGAGTTTGTCGTTACCAAGTTTGCAAGGATTTAAAAAAAAAAACAGTTTCTCAATAAATTGTTTGAATTATTAAATGAGGCTTATACCATACTAATCACAATGAATCAAACTGCATTCATTCACAAGAAACTATTTTATTATTATTATTATTCTCGCTACAGTGGCTGGTTAAAGACGACTAACGCCCAATTTCACTCGCAAAAACGCGTTCTTAAACACAAATATCACAATAAATAGCAAATTAGTACAAGAAAAATCTCCAGCACAATTTTTTCTTAAAGAATATAACATAGTTAACACAATACAATTAGTTTTAAAATGATTGCTTACTTATTATAAGTTTGACAGGAAATTAAAACTCAGAGTTTTGTCATTTCAAACCAGCTGCGCGTGGCCGTTTAGCCAGTGCCAAAGTTATTTTATTCGGACAATATTATTGGTTTCACCACGTCCCCTGTCTCATTTGCCATGGACCTGTCACATTTCATATACCTCATTTAATATTCAATTTGTGTTCAATATTGCACATGCACTTAGAAACCATGCTGCATACTGTCAACACTGCTTGTGCACGCACATCATGTTGTTGATCACTAGCCTGTTTTAATTGGCTTTGACTGGCCTAAGGTCTGCTGTAGTAAATAAAAGTTGCCGTCCTGGCTTTGAAAGTTTAATTAACTCACACGATAAGATCCCACTAATTATTCCCATCTTTCGAATTTAAATATCATTCTCCTGTGAGTGCAGACAGGGAGTGATCAGCCTTGCCCAGAGCGCTCAGCCCCGCCTTCCACTTGGGCAACGCCGTGTCTACCCTTGGGCTCTGCCAGATTTACTGCCGTCGATAACGTTAACGGTAATAACAAGAAGTTACATGCATGTAATTTAATGTGTTGACGTGAGGTTAAATAACAGTGCATTCAAATACACAATAGCGACTTGTGCAACCAGGAGTGACAAACGGCTTAGGATGATGCGAACTGCTGGAATCACACTCTCAAAAATCTCATGACGACGACATCCCGATAGTTTGATTAATTAGTGTGATTTGAATAAGTTAACATAAGGAATTAATAATCAATCGAATGGAAACGAAATCTCTATGTTTTCAGGTGTCGGAGAATGATTCAAGGGTAGTCTATTAAAGAAGTAAGACCAATATAGAATGCTATTCAAGGCATTTTCATAGTAAACTAGCTGTTTACCCGTGCCTTCTTACGCAATTAACACATAAACAGTAATTTTTTAACCAGTGAGTACAGAAAATAAATTTATATTCTGTACTCACTGGTTTCAACTAGAATCTATATTTTCCAGTGACGACCTCGTTAAGGTGCTAGCTTACATTATTCAAAAGATAACCAGATGTTTCGCCCATACGGTAATTTGGCATCCTCAGTGGTATCGCTGAGACTGTGAGGATCGCAGTCTCAGTAGATTTATTTATACATCGATGGTAAAGGCTGCCGCGCAATAAACTCAACCTAGCGGAAGCCGTGCTAAGATAGGAAAATTAGAAAAAAAATACTGATGTCAGACTTTAACATTGGCTTTCCGGTTCTTACGTATGTGTATTTATTGTTATAAGTGAACATGTTAGGAAACTAATAAATTAATTATGTATGTCATAGTATCATACAAGCTGAAAATTAACAGGTTTCTCCAAATTTTCCAGGAGTTAATTTTCCCTGGGTTTTTATAATTGACGTCCCTACTTTCTACAACGTGCACCACCACCACCAACAGGTGACAAGTGTTGTGACTCGCCAGACAACATATGGGGCACGGCTCGGCAATGGCGTGGCAAATCGGAAGTATCGTCTTGGATTACAGGGAGGCGTAACGCAACAGACGTAGTAGGCCTTCTAGACGTGTGTGACCAATCCAGATCTGATTGCCGACTGGAGGAAAAAGTGCAGCGTCACGGCGAAGACGAAGACGCCAAGGGTTCCACAGACGTACCACAAGAAATAGGAGGCAAAAGAAAATAAAGTGAGTTTAAGACCTTCCCAAAAAATTGTTTATGTGGGAAAATCCAGAAAAGTAGGAACCTAACACTTTTATATACACTGACAAACATCAAGAACACTTCTAGACCTATACTTGAAAAAGCTAACTTCAATTTACTTTAGCTTGCTAATAAGTTATTACAGTAATGAACTATTTCCTACTTTAACGCTATTTCTCAACGGTAATAACAATAAAGGCGAGCCTAGTTTCTCAACGGCGCCATTGGCCATTCTCCACCTAGCAATAACCATTTACAGCGTCCTGGTTTCCTGTCGCCGACTCGTGTCTTATTTGAAAGTGTGGTTTGTTATTACAAGAAATAGCTAAGAGCGTCAATACTTTATACTGCCGTCAGTTGGCAATCAACGTCTACATTGAAGTAAGCAATCTGTCAATTAATTATTTTATAATTACTTAAGTGAACATCATCTTATACAACCTCCTTTCGCCAAATAGTCCACCTCCGCCATCAAATCACTTTATAGGACAGAGTTTTATAGGACATAACTTCTACAGGTTACAAGAACGGAGATAAGAAAGGTGACTCCTAAAGGAAATCACGCTAGTTTTTGACGTGAGCACCGATGATATGGACAAATAATAAATAAAAGTTTTGAAAATATAATTTCAACGTGAATACAATGCATTGTGCGAGAAAAAAGAGGCAATTCGCCCAAGAAAGTGGGATGGTTCGGATACGACCCAAGAACGTCTACATCTCGGGAAACACCGTCCTGCTAGTGTAGACACAAATGAATGACAAACATTTATGTTTTTCTTATGTTTCCAAACAGTTTGCAAACAGTTGACAAACAGTTTGCAAACTGTTTACAAACTGTTTGCAAACTGTTTACAAACTGTTTGTCAGCAGTCTGCCAAGATTATTTCCAAGTGGGGACTAGGCTTTAAATGCTTACTGTCGGCGCAGAAATTATGTGCACCCGAGTTTAGAGATTGTTTACTAAGGAATTTAGAGACCTCCGAAAAATCTAATGATTTCCTCGTTTGATTGTTCTTTATGACAAATGCATTTTTAAATTGTATTACAAGTTTTAATCATTGTTATGCTAGTTAGAACAAAAAAGTACTGCAATTTAAACTAGCTTTCATTGTACATCAAATTTACACGTTATTAATTAAAAAAACCGTCAATATATCGCATTTATATTTTAATAACTGGTTGATGGGAATGTTTTCTATTTTTAGAATTTTAACTTTTCGGGGGAAAAAGATCTTATCGATTTCCCGAAACATTGTTTTCTTTGAGGCAAAGTTCCAGAGGCGCAAGTATGTTAAAGTATGTCAGCTACATGCGTTGCAACTATTAGTTTTGAATGTGAATGCATGGTTATCTAGTTGTAGTTCCGTTGCCGATAAGTACTCGTATTTTAGTAGAGAACTGATTGTAATCACAGTTAATTATTTTTTAAGTGCAACAATTGAAGTAAATTAGTCTGTTACTGTTTACTCTCACATTTTCCACTCTCTTCCTCGCGCTCTCTGCCGTAGTAATCCGCAATTTGCAGTGTTCCGGTTCAAGGTACGACGAAACAGGTCGGAATTAACCTTAGCGTTGCTGAGTGCTTGCTGACCTTGACCATACTCATCTAAAGGGATAACTTGTGGGTGTTTCAACTGAACTGATTAGATAATGCCTCGTGTATTGTCGAACCATAAAATTAGATTAGTGTTGAGAAAATAACAGCTTTTTTTGACGTTATCCATAAGAATACAACGCCTTATGGAGGAGTAGATGATATGCTTGGACCTTTTAAAATGCAAGCTTGGATAGTGATCATGAAAACAAATCATATTTAATCAAGCATAAGCCTTAAGTCAACTTTACAAACTAATACTCGAGTGTTAACCATGTGAAGACGCTCGTATTCAACTCTTGTCGATATGGGATTCTATAATTCAGGGATCACCTACAGTACTTCATACATAACTCTTCGGGAAAAGGTGCTTAATTCTTCAGCGCTACCTTAATTCATACATAACTCTTGAGAGATGGAACTTAATTATTTAGGGCTTGCTTACTTTATACATAACTCATGGGGAAATGGCACTTAATTCTTACTTCAAACACGACTCTTGGGGAAATGGTACATAATTCTTTAGGGCTTACTTACTTCATACATGACTCTTGGAGAAATGGCACAATTCTCTAGGGCTTACTTACTTCATACATGACTCTTGGGGGAATGGTACATAATTCATTAGGGCTTACTTACTTCATACATGACTCTTGGGGGGATGGTACATAATTCATTAGGGCTTACTTACTTCATACATGACTCTTGGGGGAATGGTACATAATTCATTAGGTCTTACTTACTTCATACATGACTCTTGGGGGGATGGTACATAATTCATTAGGGCTTACTTACTTCATACATGACTCTTGGGGGAATGGTACATAATTCATTAGGTCTTACTTACTTCATACATGACTATTGGGGGATGGTATATAATTCATTAGGGCTTACTTACTTCATACATGACTCTTGGGGGAATGGTACATAATTCATTAGGTCTTACTTACTTCATACATGACTCTTGGGGGGATGGTACATAATTCATTAGGTCTTACTTACTTCATACATGACTCTTGGGGGAATGGTACATAATTCATTAGGTCTTACTTACTTCATACATGACTCTTGGGGGGATGGCATATAATTCATTAGGTCTTACTTACTTCATACATGACTCTTGGGGGAATGGTACATAATTCATTAGGACTTACTTACTTCATACATGACTCTTGGGGGGATGGCATATAATTCATTAGGTCTTACTTACTTCATACATGACTCTTGGGGGAATGGTAAATAATTCATTAGGACTTACTTACTTCATACATGACTCTTGGGGGGATGGCATATAATTCATTAGGTCTTACTTACTTCATACATGACTCTTGGGGGAATGGTACATAATTCATTAGGACTTACTTACTTCATACATGACTCTTGGGGGGATGGCATATAATTCATTAGGTCTTACTTACTTCATACATGACTCTTGGGGGAATGGTACATAATTCATTAGGTATTACTTACTTCATACATGACTCTTGGGGGAATGGTACATAATTCATTAGGTCTTACTTACTTCATACATGACTCTTGGGGGAATGGTACATAATTCATTAGGACTTACTTACTTCATACATGACTCTTGGGGGGATGGCATATAATTCATTAGGTCTTACTTACTTCATACATGACTCTTGGGGGAATGGTACATAATTCATTAGGTCTTACTTACTTCATACATGACTCTTGGGGGAATGGTACATAATTCATTAGGTCTTACTTACTTCATACATGACTCTTGGGGGAATGGTACATAATTCATTAGGACTTACTTACTTCATACATGACTCTTGGGGGAATGGTACATAATTCATTAGGTCTTACTTACTTCATACATGACTCTTGGGGGAATGGTACATAATTCATTAGGACTTACTTACTTCATACATGACTCTTGGGGGAATAATACATAATTCATTAGGACTTACTTACTTCATACATGACTCTTGGGGGGATGGCATATAATTCATTAGGTCTTACTTACTTCATACATGACTCTTGGGGGAATGGTACATAATTCATTAGGACTTACTTACTTCATACATGACTCTTGGGGGGATGGTACATAATTCATTAGGTCTTACTTACTTCATACATGACTCTTGGGGGGATGGTACATAATTCATTAGGGCTTACTTACTTCATACATGACTCTTGGGGGAATGGTACATAATTCATTAGGTCTTACTTACTTCATACATGACTCTTGAGGGGATGGTACATAATTCATTAGGTCTTACTTACTTCATACATGACTCTTGGGGGAATGGTAAATAATTCATTAGGGCTTACTTACTTCATACATGACTCTTGGGGGAATGGTACATAATTCATTAGGTCTTACTTACTTCATACATGACTCTTGGGGGGATGGTACATAATTCATTAGGTCTTACTTACTTCATACATGACTCTTGGGGGAATGGTACATAATTCATTAGGTCTTACTTACTTCATACATGACTCTTGGGGGGATGGTACATAATTCATTAGGTCTTACTTACTTCATACATGACTCTTGGGGGAATGGTACATAATTCATTAGGTCTTACTTACTTCATACATGACTCTTGGGGGGATGGTACATAATTCATTAGGTCTTACTTACTTCATACATGACTCTTGGGGGAATGGTACATAATTCATTAGGTCTTACTTACTTCATACATGACTCTTGGGGGAATGGTACATAATTCATTAGGTCTTACTTACTTCATACATGACTCTTGGGGGAATGGTACATAATTCATTAGGTCTTACTTACTTCATACATGACTCTTGGGGGAATGGTACATAATTCATTAGGACTTACTTACTTCATACATGACTCTTGGGGGGATGGCATATAATTCATTAGGTCTTACTTACTTCATACATGACTCTTGGGGGAATGGTACATAATTCATTAGGTCTTACTTACTTCATACATGACTCTTGGGGGAATGGTACATAATTCATTAGGTCTTACTTACTTCATACATGACTCTTGGGGGAATGGTACATAATTCATTAGGACTTACTTACTTCATACATGACTCTTGGGGGAATGGTACATAATTCATTAGGTCTTACTTACTTCATACATGACTCTTGGGGGAATGGTACATAATTCATTAGGACTTACTTACTTCATACATGACTCTTGGGGGAATGGTACATAATTCATTAGGACTTACTTACTTCATACATGACTCTTGGGGGGATGGCATATAATTCATTAGGTCTTACTTACTTCATACATGACTCTTGGGGGAATGGTACATAATTCATTAGGACTTACTTACTTCATACATGACTCTTGGGGGGATGGCATATAATTCATTAGGTCTTACTTACTTCATACATGACTCTTGGGGGAATGGTACATAATTCATTAGGACTTACTTACTTCATACATGACTCTTGGGGGGATGGCATATAATTCATTAGGTCTTACTTACTTCATACATGACTCTTGGGGGAATGGTACATAATTCATTAGGACTTACTTACTTCATACATGACTCTTGGGGGGATGGCATATAATTCATTAGGTCTTACTTACTTCATACATGACTCTTGGGGGAATGGTACATAATTCATTAGGACTTACTTACTTCATACATGACTCTTGGGGGGATGGCATATAATTCATTAGGTCTTACTTACTTCATACATGACTCTTGGGGGAATGGTAAATAATTCATTAGGACTTACTTACTTCATACATGACTCTTGGGGGGATGGCATATAATTCATTAGGTCTTACTTACTTCATACATGACTCTTGGGGGAATGGTACATAATTCATTAGGACTTACTTACTTCATACATGACTCTTGGGGGGATGGCATATAATTCATTAGGTCTTACTTACTTCATACATGACTCTTGGGGGAATGGTACATAATTCATTAGGACTTACTTACTTCATACATGACTCTTGGGGGGATGGCATATAATTCATTAGGTCTTACTTACTTCATACATGACTCTTGGGGGAATGGTACATAATTCATTAGGACTTACTTACTTCATACATGACTCTTGGGGGGATGGCATATAATTCATTAGGTCTTACTTACTTCATACATGACTCTTGGGGGAATGGTACATAATTCATTAGGTCTTACTTACTTCATACATGACTCTTGGGGGGATGGTACATAATTCATTAGGGCTTACTTACTTCATACATGACTCTTGGGGGAATGGTACATAATTCATTAGGACTTACTTACTTCATACATGACTCTTGGGGGGATGGTACATAATTCATTAGGACTTACTTACTTCATACATGACTCTTGGGGGAATGGTACATAATTCATTAGGGCTTACTTACTTCATACATGACTCTTGGGGGAATGGTACATAATTCATTAGGACTTACTTACTTCATACATGACTCTTGGGGGGATGGTACATAATTCATTAGGACTTACTTACTTCATACATGACTCTTGGGGGAATGGTATATAATTCATTAGGGCTTACTTACTTCATACATGACTCTTGGGGGAATGGTACATAATTCATTAGGACTTACTTACTTCATACATGACTCTTGGGGGGATGGTATATAATTCATTAGGACTTACTTACTTCATACATGACTCTTGGGGGAATGGTACATAATTCATTAGGGCTTACTTACTTCATACATGACTCTTGGGGGAATGGTACATAATTCATTAGGGCTTACTTACTTCATACATGACTCATGGGGGAATGGTACATAATTCATTAGGACTTACTTACTTCATACATGACTCTTGGGGGGATGGTATATAATTCATTAGGGTTTACTTACTTAATGCATGACTCTTGGGGGAATGGTACATAATTCATTAGGTCTTACTTACTTAATGCATGACTCTTGGGGGAATGGTACATAATTCATTAGGGTTTACTTACTTCATACATGACTCTTGGGGGAATGGTACATAATTCATTAGGTCTTACTTACTTAATGCATGACTCTTGGGGGAATGGTATATAATTCATTAGGGTTTACTTACTTCATACATGACTCTTGGGGGAATGGTACATAATTCATTAGGTCTTACTTACTTAATGCATGACTCTTGGGGGGATGGTATATAATTCATTAGGGTTTACTTACTTAATGCATGACTCTTGGGGGAATGGTACATAATTCATTAGGTCTTACTTACTTCATACATGACTCTTGGGGGGATGGTACATAATTCATTAGGACTTACTTACTTCATACATGACTCTTGGGGGGATGGTACATAATTCATTAGGTCTTACTTACTTCATACATGACTCTTGGGGGAATGGTACATAATTCATTAGGACTTACTTACTTCATACATGACTCTTGGGGGAATGGTACATAATTCATTAGGGTTTACTTACTTCATACATGACTCTTGGGGGAATGGTACATAATTCATTAGGTCTTACTTACTTAATGCATGACTCTTGGGGGAATGGTACATAATTCATTAGGTCTTACTTACTTAATGCATGACTCTTGGGGGAATGGTACATAATTCATTAGGTCTTACTTACTTAATGCATGACTCTTGGGGGGATGGTACATAATTCATTAGGGTTTACTTACTTAATGCATGACTCTTGGGGGAATGGTACATAATTCATTAGGTCTTACTTACTTAATGCATGACTCTTGGGGGGATGGTACATAATTCATTAGGTCTTACTTACTTAATGCATGACTCTTGGGGGAATGGTACATAATTCATTAGGTCTTACTTACTTAATGCATGACTCTTGGGGGAATGGTACATAATTCATTAGGTCTTACTTACTTCATACATGACTCTTGGGGGGATGGTACATAATTCATTAGGACTCACTTACTTCATACATGACTCTTGGGGGAATGGTACATAATTCATTAGGGTTTACTTACTTAATGCATGACTCTTGGGGGAATGGTACATAATTCATTAGGACTCACTTACTTCATACATGACTCTTGGGGGAATGGTACATAATTCATTAGGACTTACTTACTTCATACATGACTCTTGGGGGAATGGTACATAATTCATTAGGGTTTACTTACTTCATACATGACTCTTGGGGGAATGGTACATAATTCATTAGGTCTTACTTACTTAATGCATGACTCTTGGGGGAATGGTACATAATTCATTAGGGTTTACTTACTTCATACATGACTCTTGGGGGAATGGTACATAATTCATTAGGTCTTACTTACTTAATGCATGACTCTTGGGGGAATGGTACATAATTCATTAGGTCTTACTTACTTCATACATGACTCTTGGGGGAATGGTACATAATTCATTAGGTCTTACTTACTTCATACATGACTCTTGGGGGAATGGTACATAATTCATTAGGACTTACTTACTTCATACATGACTCTTGGGGGGATGGTACATAATTCATTAGGGTTTACTTACTTAATGCATGACTCTTGGGGGAATGGTACATAATTCATTAGGGTTTACTTACTTCATACATGACTCTTGGGAGAATGGTACATAATTCATTAGGTCTTACTTACTTCATACATGACTCTTGGGGGAATGGTACATAATTCATTAGGACTTACTTACTTCATACATGACTCTTGGGGGGATGGTACATAATTCATTAGGACTTACTTACTTCATACATGACTCTTGGGGGGATGGTACATAATTCATTAGGGTTTACTTACTTCATACATGACTCTTGGGAGAATGGTACATAATTCATTAGGTCTTACTTACTTCATACATGACTCTTGGGGGGATGGTATATAATTCATTAGGACTTACTTACTTCATACATGACTCTTGGGGGGATGGTACATAATTCATTAGGGTTTACTTACTTCATACATGACTCTTGGGGGAATGGTACATAATTCATTAGGACTTACTTACTTCATACATGACTCTTGGGGGAATGGTACATAATTCATTAGGTCTTACTTACTTCATACATGACTCTTGGGGGAATGGTACATAATTCATTAGGACTTACTTACTTCATACATGACTCTTGGGGGGATGGTACATAATTCATTAGGGTTTACTTACTTCATACATGACTCTTGGGAGAATGGTACATAATTCATTAGGTCTTACTTACTTCATACATGACTCTTGGGGGAATGGTACATAATTCATTAGGTCTTACTTACTTCATACATGACTCTTGGGGGAATGGTAAATAATTCATTAGGGCTTACTTACTTCATACATGACTCTTGGGGGAATGGTACATAATTCATTAGGACTTACTTACTTCATACATGACTCTTGGGGGAATGGTACATAATTTATTAGGGTTTACTTACTTAATGCATGACTCTTGGGGGAATGGTACATAATTCATTAGGACTTACTTACTTCATACATGACTCTTGGGGGAATGGTATATAATTCATTAGGTCTTACTTACTTCATACATGACTCTTGGGGGAATGGTACATAATTCATTAGGACTTACTTACTTCATACATGACTCTTGGGGGAATGGTACATAATTTATTAGGGTTTACTTACTTAATGCATGACTCTTGGGGGAATGGTACATAATTCATTAGGACTTACTTACTTCATACATGACTCTTGGGGGGATGGTACATAATTCATTAGGACTTACTTACTTCATACATGACTCTTGGGGGGATGGTACATAATTCATTAGGACTTACTTACTTCATACATGACTCTTGGGGGGATGGTACAAAAATTCGTTAGGCTTACTTACTTCATACATGACTCTTGGGGGGATGGTACATAATTCATTAGGACTTACTTACTTCATACATGACTCTTGGGGGAATGGTACATAATTCATTAGGACTTACTTACTTCATACATGACTCTTGGGGGGATGGTACATAATTCATTAGGGTTTACTTACTTCATACATGACTCTTGGGGGAATGGTACATAATTCATTAGGTCTTACTTACTTCATACATGACTCTTGGGGGAATGGTACATAATTCATTAGGACTTACTTACTTCATACATGACTCTTGGGGGGATGGTACATAATTCATTAGGTCTTACTTACTTCATACATGACTCTTGGGGGAATGGTACATATTCATTAGGATACATTACTTACTTCAATACATAGACTCTTAAGGAGATGGTTACATAATTTAGTTAGGAAATTACTTAACTTTTCATACATACTCTTGTGCGGGATGGCCGTTCTTAGGTGCCACTTATTTTATTGACATTTGATATGGTTCACACGTACCTGTCTCATTATGCCATGACTGTCACTTTCATAATACCTCATGTAATAATTCATTAGTTTCTTATTATTTGTTGGGGTGGTACATAATTGCACATGAGACTTATTGAAACCTCTGCATACTGTGCAACCTGCTTGTGCACGCACATCATGTTGTATATTCATACTGTTTATATTGGCTATTGACTGCCTAGGGTCTGCTGTAGTAAATAAAGTTGCATCTGGCATTTAATAGTTTAATTAACTCTACACGGATAAGATCCATAATTATTCCCATTCTTTGATTTAAATATCATACTGACCTTGTGGTGCAGACATGGAGTATCAATCCTTCCAAGGCTCAGCCCGCTTCCACTTGCAACGCCTGTCTACCCTTGGGGGTTGCGTATTTACTGCTCATTAACGTTAACGGTATACAGAATTACATGCATGTAATTTATGTGTTGCGTGGGTTAAATAACGTGCATTCAAATACACATAGCGACTTTGCAACCAGAGTGACAAACGCTTGGATGATGCGAACTGCTGGAATCAATCACTAGGTCTTCAAATCTACATGCATCGACATCCGTTAGTTTGATTAATTAGTGTGATTTGAATAAGTTAACATAAGGAATTAATAATCAATCGAATGGAAAACGAAATCTCTATGTTTTCAGGTGTCGGGAGAATGATTCAAGGGTAGTCTATTAAAGAAGTAAGACCAATTATGAATGCTATTCAAGCATTTTCATAGTAAACTAGCTGTTTACCCGTGCCTTCTTACGCAATTAACACATAAACAGTAATTTTTTAACCAGTGGAGTACAGAAAATATATTTATATTCTGTACTCACTGGTTTCAACTAGAATCTATATCTTTCCAGTGACGACCTCGTTAAGGTGCTAGCTTACATTATTCAAAAGATAACCAGATGTTTCGCCCATACGGTAATTTGGCATCCTCAGTGGTATCGCAGAGACTGTGAGGATCGCAGTCTCAGTAGATTTATTTTATACATCGATGGTTAAGGCTGCCGCGCAATAACTCAACCTAGCGGAAGCCGTGCTAAGATAGGAAAATTAGAAAAAAATACTGATGTCAGACTTTTGGCTTTCCGGTTCTTACGTATGTGAATTTATTGTTATAAGTGAACATGTTAGGAAAACTAATAAATTAATTATGTATGTCATAGTATCATACAAGCTGAAAATTAACAGGTTTCTCCAAATTTTCCAGAGTTAATTTTCCCTGGGTTTTTATATTGAGTCCCTACTTTCTACAACGTGCACCACCACCACCAACAGGTGACAAGTGTTGTGACTCGCCAGACAACATATGGGGCACGGCTCGGCAATGGCGTGGCAAATCGGAAGTATCGTCTTGGATTACAGGGAGGCGTAACGCAACAGGACGTAGTAGGCCTTCTAGACGTGTGTGTGACCAATCCAGATCTGATTGCCGATGGAGGAAAAAGTGCAGCGTCACGGCGGAAGACGAAGACGCCAAGGGTTCCACAGACGTACCACAAGAAATAGGAGGCAAAAGAAAATTAAAGTGAGTTTAAGACCTTCCCAAAAAATTGTTTATGTGGGAAAATCCAGAAAAGTAGGAACCTAACACTTTTAAATACACTGACAAACATCAAGAACACTTCTAGACCTATACTTGAAAAGCTAACTTCAATTTACTTTAGCTTGCTAATAAGTTATTACAGTAATGAACTATTTCCTACTTTAACGCTATTTCTCAACGGTAATAACAATAAAGGCGAGCCTAGTTTCTCAACGGCGCCATTGGCCATTCTCCACCTAGCAATAACCATTTACAGCGTCCTGGTTTCCTGTCGCCGACTCGTGTCTTATTTGAAAGTGTGGTTTGTTATTATAAGAAATAGTTAAGAGCGTCAATACTTTATACTGCCGTCAGTTGGCAATCAACGTCTACATTGAAGTAAGCAATCTGTCAATTAATTATTTTATAATTACTTAAGTGAACATCAACTTATACAACCTCCTTTCGCCAAATAGTCCACCTCCGCCATCAAATCACTTTATAGGACAGAGTTTTATAGGACATAACTTCTACAGGTTACAAGAACGGAGATAAGAAAGGTGACTCCTAAAGGAAATCGCGCTAGTTTTTGACGTGAGCACCGATGATATGGACAAATAATAAATAAAAGTTTTGAAAATATAATTTCAACGTGAATACAATGCATTGTGCGAGAAAAAAGAGGCAATTCGCCCAAGAAAGTGGGATGGTTCGGATACGACCCAAGAACGTCTACATCTCGGGAAACACCGTCCTGCTAGTGCAGACACAAATGAATGACAAACATTTATGTTTTTCTTATGTTTCCAAACAGTTGACAAACAGTTTGCAAACTGTTTACAAACTGTTTGTCAGCAGTCTGCCAAGATTATTTCCAAGTGGGGACTAGGCTTTAAATGCTTACTGTCGGCGCAGAAATTATGTGCACCCGAGTTTAAAGATTGTTTACTAAGGAACTTAGAGACCTCCGAAAAATCTAATGATTTCCTCGTTTGATTGTTCTTTATGACAAATGCATTTTTAAATTGTATTACAAGTTTTAATCATTGTTATGCTAGTTAGAACAAAAAGTACTGCAATTTAAACTAGCTTTCATTGTACATCAAATTTACACGTTATTAATTTAAAAAACCGTCAATATATCGCATTTATATTTTAATAACTTGTTGATGAGAATGTTTTCTATATTTTAGAATTTTAACTTTTCGGGGGAAAAAAGATCTAATCGATTTCCCGAAACATTGTTTACTTTGAGGCAAAGTTCCAGAGGCGCAAGTATGTTAAAGTATGTCAGCTACATGCGTTGCAACTATTAGTTTTGAATGTGAATGCATGGTTATCTAGTTGTAGTTCCGTTGCCGATAAGTACTCGTATTTTAGTAGAGAACTGATTGTAATCACAGTTAATTATTTTTTAAGTGCAACAGTTGAAGTAAATTAGTCTGTTACTGTTTACTCTCACATTTTCCACTCTCTTCCTCGCGCTCTCTGCCGTAGTAATCCGCAATTTGCAGTGTTCCGGTTCAAGGTACGACGAAACAGGTCGGAATTAACCTTAGCTTTGCTGAGTGCTTGCTGACCTTGACCATACTCATCTAAAGGGATAACTTGTGGGTGTTTCAACTGAACTGATTAGATAATGCCTCATGTATTGTCGAACCATAAAATTAGATTAGTGTTGAGAAAATAACAGTTTTTATGACGTTATCCATAAGAATACAACGCCTTATGGAGGAGTAGATGATAGGCTTGGACCTTTTAAAATGCAAGCTTGGATAGTGATCATGAAAACATATCATATTTAATCAAGCATAAGCCTTAAGTCAACTTTACAAACTAATAGACGAGTGTTAACCACGTGAAGACGCTCGTATTCGACTCTTGTCGAAATGGGATTCTATAATTCAGGGATCACCTACTTCATACATGACTCTTCGGGAAAAGGTGCTTAATACTTCAGCGCTTCCTTAATTCATACATAACTCTTGAGAGATGGAACTTAATTATTTAGGGCTTGCTTACTTTATACATAACTCATGGGGAAATGGCACTTAATTCTAAGTGTGTTTCATTAGGGCTTACACTGGTGATGCTTGCTTACATCAAACACGACTCTTGGGGAAATGGTACATAATTCTTTAGGGCATACTTACTTTATACATGACTCTTGGGGAAATGATACATAATTCTTTAGGGCTTACTTACTTCATACATGATTCTTGGGGAAATGGTACATAATTCATTAGGTCTTACTTACTTCATACATGACTCTTGGGGAAATGGCACAATTCTTTAGGGCTTACTTACTTCATACATGACTCTTGGGGGAATGGTACATAATTCATTAGGTCTTACTTACTTCATACATGACTCTTGGGGAAATGGCACAATTCTTTAGGGCTTACTTACTTCATACATGACTCTTGGGGAGATGGTATATAATTCATTAGGGCTTACTTACTTCATACATGACTCTTGGGGAAATGGTATATAATTCATTAGGGCTTACTTACTTCATACATGACTCTTGGGGGAATGGTTCATAATTCATTAGGTCTTACTTACTTCATACATGACTCTTGGGGAGATGGTATATAATTCATTAGGGCTTACTTACTTCATACATGACTCTTGGGGGGATGGTACATAATTCATTAGGGTTTACTTACTTAATGCATGACTCTTGGGGGGATGGTACATAATTCATTAGGACTTACTTACTTCATACATGACTCTTGGGGGAATGGTACATAATTCATTAGGGTTTACTTACTTAATGCATGACTCTTGGGGGGATGGTACATAATTCATTAGGACTTACTTACTTCATACATGACTCTTGGGGGAATGGTACATAATTCATTAGGTCTTACTTACTTCATACATGACTCTTGGGGGGATGGTACATAATTCATTAGGGTTTACTTACTTAATGCATGACTCTTGGGGGGATGGTACATAATTCATTAGGACTTACTTACTTCATACATGACTCTTGGGGGGATGGTACATAATTCATTAGGGTTTACTTACTTAATGCATGACTCTTGGGGGGATGGTACATAATTCATTAGGGTTTACTTACTTAATGCATGACTCTTGGGGGAATGGTACATAATTCATTAGGTCTTACTTACTTCATACATGACTCTTGGGGGGATGGTACATAATTCATTAGGGTTTACTTACTTAATGCATGACTCTTGGGGGGATGGTACATAATTCATTAGGACTTACTTACTTCATACATGACTCTTGGGGGGATGGTACATAATTCATTAGGGTTTACTTACTTCATACATGACTCTTGGGGGAATGGTACATAATTCATTAGGTCTTACTTACTTCATACATGACTCTTGGGGGAATGGTACATAATTCATTAGGACTTACTTACTTCATACATGACTCTTGGGGGGATGGTACATAATTCATTAGGGTTTACTTACTTCATACATGACTCTTGGGGGAATGGTACATAATTCATTAGGTCTTACTTACTTCATACATGACTCTTGGGGGAATGGTACATAATTCATTAGGACTTACTTACTTCATACATGACTCTTGGGGGAATGGTACATAATTCATTAGGGTTTACTTACTTCATACATGACTCTTGGGGGAATGGTACATAATTCATTAGGACTTACTTACTTCATACATGACTCTTGGGGGGATGGTACATAATTCATTAGGTCTTACTTACTTCATACATGACTCTTGGAGAAATGGGCTTCGATTCTTTATGGCTCTCTTACTTACAATTTTTAATAGAATTTTTTTTAAAGTGGTACAGTTAAATTCGAAATTTAAATCTCACAATTTTATGTACTTAATGCACAATTTGGATCTACTAGTCCAAGCGTCATGTAAGTTTTTATATAGAAAATAGTGAGTAACAGAAGACCTATATTACATGGGATAGGTGTTATAGTGTAAGCAGAGACACTGAATTTGTTTTGAAAACTATACTCTACATATCACACTTATTTGTTTTATGTGCCATCAGTATTTTATGAGTTAATGACATTTAATCGCAAATCGGATTTTATATAGCCTACTGTATTTCTTTATTAGTAAACGCTTTTTTAAACAATGTGCTTTCGGGTTATGATGAGGATATATATTGTAAATTTACGACAGGTTGAACGTGTCTAGAGAAAGGAATCGTAAAAACTCGATGTTATCCACTGCCTGGACGGGGTTTGGTAACACGTGACGGAGGATTAAATTACCGTCCAAGGGACATAAAATAAGTGGAGGAAAATACGCGGCCATTCATTGGATCGAATCACAACATTCGGATTACTTAACACAAAGAAGGCCTACACCTGTGATCGTGACGGCCAGTGTCACCGGTGAGGTATTGGTCACCAGCTTCAGGTGACCTGAAACTGACGGAGCCTACCTAATATGGTCTCCTGTATAGGACCATATAGGATCAGGACTGTACCACAGAGATGAAAGATACCGAAGTTAAGGTAGAGGAACAATAATTATATTGTGCCCCAATTTGTCCCAACCAATACATTTGAAATAGGAAATCTTTTTAAATACTCTGTTGTATAAAATAAATAGTCGGTGTAATCTTAAAATTCTTCAAATAGTCCGTTTTATTGTCACCACTCTTAAAACGCCTATAGGCCTAATTCCTTTGTGTTCAATTACTTACTGAAAGCTATATTTATGTATAATATGTATATATATTTATGTATTAATACGTTCCACCTGATTGTGTCTGGTTCTATGACAGCCTTAGAGAAGAAGATTGCATTGGACCCAACATCGGAGCTGCAGACTCTGATATTGTATATGATTAATAGTTAGTAAATGAACTAAATAATGAATGTAAATGAATATTTTATTATTTTTTTAGCAATATTAATATAAAAAATATTTTTATGATTTGTAATACAAATAAACATACTAATACTCAATATTTCGTTTAATTTTCCTATTATATGACAACATTGTATACAATTTTGGGGCAAAAAGGGGATAATCCCTTACTAAAATGTAATTTTTGACATGTACAAAATGAGAGTTTTAAATTTTTAAAAGTGTTCCTAAATGTAAAAGAGATAAATCTACCCTCATGCGTAGTTTAAAGCTTTAGTATAAAAATTGTATTTTTAAAACGTTTTTTTCACTTGATAAATGTTGATAAACGTAGTTATTCCCTTCTTGCACCGGGGT
Source organism: Stictocephala bisonia (assembly GCA_035578905.1). Classification (NCBI taxonomy): domain Eukaryota; kingdom Metazoa; phylum Arthropoda; class Insecta; order Hemiptera; family Membracidae; genus Stictocephala; species Stictocephala bisonia. The sequence goes on from JAQJVL010002224.1 coordinate 62,493, forward strand.
ATTCGATTAATTGTTGTTTAGAAATGTGTCGTTACATAAAATTCAGAAATCTAAATAAATCAGATATGTAAGTTCGATTGCACCCCTTCGAACATCGATCAAAAAGGGTTGTATGTTGTATGGACGTTTCATTCGACTTCACAGGTTCACTTTCACTTCATTAATGTGTTGTGCACTTAGGAGGAGTTGCAGACATTTTTTATTCTATTGCACACCTTCTAGAATGGAAAAGAAAATATGTAACATGGAATTAGAGTTCATACGTTCATGAGTTGATTAGAACACTGTGTTCGTTATAGCCTAATGTTCGACTACTACTATTTATTTTTCAATTAGAAATGTTTGTTACAATTAATTATAAAAACTTGTGAAGCGTGATGCTTGATTTTATTTTTAGTAATCGAAATAAATAAATTAAATATCCAAAACATTCCAGGATTTAAAGAATCACACAAGTTGAGATGAAAGCTATGTATTAGTTTAGAAATTGATATACAGTATCGAATCCAAATGTATAATTTTTTAAAACATGTTTAAAATCTGCTTTCAGTTTTCTCAACTGCCTACTTCTTTGAACAATAAAAATTATGGATGAAGAAATCAGTGATTGCTGTCTTTCACCAGAGCGGGGGGCGCAGTGGTAGGGCAGTGATTCTCCACGGCCGTGGCCGCGGGCCATGCCAATCGATTCTTCACGAGGGAGCTGGACAATGAGGCAAGAACTGGCAGGTTGGCGGTCGGCATGGACACAGATACCCTCCAGGTACTGTCTCACACGTAGCCTAAGTATCGTGGGACATTCTCATACTGGATGTGGAATCTCAAAGTCATGTAACTTGCGAAGCGAGGTTTTTTTATACTAACGTAGTGTCTAAAGCAGTTTTTTCGTTATGGAAGATCTGCGTCAAAATAATTATTCTCAGCTGAATTCAGGGAATTCACAGTAATCTGTCAATTAACCACAGTCTCAGAGGAAAAGGAAACAGAGGTCGCTATCTCGTAACAGCAGCGAACTCCTCGGTAGCAGTTACCACTAATGTAAATCCTAAATATTTGTAGTAATGATAATTACAACGTTTATCCCTAAAGATTTGGAGGAGGAAAAGGAAGAAACTGACAACGGTGCAGGCCACAGAGAACTGAATAACTAGCTACTCGACGCCCCAAGTTTCAATAACTTAACATCCATTAATGCAGTATGTGACGCGACTTCTGTTTCTTTCTTCTCTATGTAACAGACAACCGTGGACGATCCTTGACCAGCAGCGGTCGAAAGTCTACCGTAGCGGAAAATCACTGGATAAAACTTCACTTTTAAATACATTAGGCACTGCACACATTCAGCGGTTTTACCATAACGGACAATCCACGATAGTACTCTCTTGAGAGGTTAATAAACAGGAAGTTTACACCTTCAGCCGTCACTCTTCCCAGTAAATAACAAGTACAGAATACCACATTGACGCCGACACAACTAGTGATATTTCAAAGGGAAAGAGTGATGACTGTTTACTAAGAGTGCAACTGTTCCCCAAACCATTTATGATACCCTGATTTGAAGCGCAGGAAGTCAGGACCTGCACAGAATTGGTCAAGCAGAGTTGAGTGACCTTATAAGAGATCTTGGCTTGTCTAAGGAAAAGGCTGAGCTTTTAGGGTCAAGACTACAACAGTGGAATCTTCTAAAACATGATGTGAGAATATCTCAGTACAGACAGCGTCAAAAAGATTTGCTTCCTTTTTTTGAGAAAAAAGAAAACCTCGTAGTTTGTTCTGATGTTAATGGTTTGATGGACTGCTTGAATTTGGATCACACTCCATCTGAATGGAGACTGTTTATAGACTCTTCAAAACTAAGCTTAAAAGCTGTACTTCTGCATAATGGAAATCAGCTACCTTCTATTCCTATAGGTCATGCAGTTCACATGAAGGAAACTTATATAAATATGAAAACACTTCTCCAATCAATCAAATATGAACAACACAAGTGGCAAATCTGTGGTGATCTGAAAGTCATTGCTATACTCCTAGGAATGCAATTAGGGTTTACCAAGTACTGTTGTTTTTTGTGTATGTGGGATAGTCGGGATAGAAAATCTCACTATAAAAAAGTGAACTGGCCTACACGAGACCTAAACCCTAATGAGAAAAATGTAGTTGCCGAGCCTCTTGTAGATCCTAAGGATGTTCTCCTTCCTCCATTACATATTAAGTTGGGACTAATGAAGAACTTTGTCAAGGCCATGGACCAGGAAGGACAAGCTTTTAAGTACTTGAGAGCAAAGTTTCACAGGTTAAGTGATGCTAAAGTCAAGGAAGGCATCTTTATTGGGCCTCAAATCCGTGAAATCGTAAATGATCCTGCTTTTGACATGATTTTAACAGGAAATGAAAAAAGAGCCTGGGAAGCCTTTAAGGGAGTTTTACATGGGTTTTTAGGTAACAAAAGAGATGATAACTTCACAGCATTAGTTAAAGAGCTTCTTCAAGCTTACCACCAACTTGGATGCAACATGTCATTAAAAATTCATTTTCTTCACTCTCATCTTAATTTCTTCCCACAAAACTGTGGAGCTGTGAGTGACGAACATGGAGAAAGATTCCATCAAGACATTGCCTTAATGGAACAGAGATATCAGGGCCATTGGAATGAAGCAATGCTTGCAGACTACTGCTGGTCTATGTGTAGGGATGCTCCAGAAGTGTGTTATAAAAGACAAGCTAAACGACAGCGATCTTACAATGAATCGGATTGACTTAATTGAAATTTGGTGGTAAAAACTTCTTTTATTTGTCAAAACACTAAGAATAATGTTTTTTTTATCAATTTTGTACTTACAATATTCTAAAAGAAACATAACAATATTGTTTCATGTACTTTCACTTTTCACGTATAGTATAACTACTCTTTAAGATTAAGTACTGTGTATCTCAAAAACCAGAGCAAACAAAAATGTTTCATTGTTATTTTCGTTTTTATCACCCCAAAATTAGTAGAAATTGACTAATTTAGTGTAGGAAACATTGAAAAAATATTTTTTTGTTGTGCAGTGTTATGGATGAAGAAATCAGTGATTGCTGTCTTTCACCAGAGCGGGGGCGCAGTGGTAGGGCAGTGATTCTCCACGGCCGTGGCCGCGGGCCATGCCAATCGATTCTTCACGAGGGAGCTGGACAATGAGGCAAGAACTGGCAGGTTGGCGGTCGGCATGGACACAGATACCCTCCAGGTACTGTCTCACACGTAGCCTAAGTATCGTGGGACATTCACATACTGGATGTGGAATCTCAAAGTCATGTAACTTGCGAAGCGAGGTTTTTTATACTAACGTAGTGTCTAAAGCAGTTTTTTTCGTTATGGAAGATCTGCGTCAAAATAATTATTCTCAGCTGAATTCAGTGAATTCACAGTAATCTGTCAAATAACCACAGTCTCAGAGGAAAAGGAAACAGAGGTCGCTATCTCGTAACAGCAGCGAACTCCTCGGTAGCAGTTACCACTAATGTAAATCCTAAATATTTGTAGTAATGATAATTACAACGTTTATCCCTAAAGATTTGGAGGAGGAAAAGGAAGAAACTGACAACGGTGCAGGCCACAGAGAACTGAATAACTAGCTACTCGACGCCCCAAGTTTCAATAACTTAACATCCATTAATGCAGTATGTGACGCGACTTCTGTTTCTTTCTTCTCTATGTAACAGACAACCGTGGACGATCCTTGACCAGCAGCGGTCGAAAGTCTACCGTAGCGGAAAATCACTGGATAAAACTTCACTTTTAAATACATTAGGCACTGCACACATTCAGCGGTTTTACCACAAAGGGCAATCCACGATAGTACTCTCCTAAGAGAGGTTAATAAACAGGAAGTTTACACCTTCAGCCGTCACTCTTCCCAGTAAATAACAAGTACAGAATACCACATTCTTACATATGAGACGCCGACACAACGTTGTGAAGGCGAACATGAGTGTTGTCTGGTTACTAACTGAGTGCAACTGTTCCTCAGAAAGCGCAATTTATTAATAGCCCAACAGCCAGGGCAACTAAGGGACCTACAGCTTTACGTGAAATCCGAACCACGTAGTGTTGGTCTGATGTTCACCTAACTGACAAGTTTGACACTCAGTTCTCTGCCTTACACAACATCCGAACCTTGAATACCATCCAACATGGACACCCCAGACTTCTCTAGTAGTGTCCACAGAAATTACTAATCTAAAAAGTAACATTCAGATCAATATGAGGAAGTGTATCATAAGAGGAGGGATATATCCGCACTTCAAATATGACGTAAACCCTTTTTTTATATAAAAACAATCAACACAACGCTTTTTATTTTCTTAAATAATACGTTTTATGTGTATTTCAGTTCAGACTTCGAGTTCAATCGAGTTCTGTCAAGGCGAATCGAGTTCAATCGAGTTCCATTCTGACAAGTTCGCCTGCAACTTGTCAGAATGGAAACGTACTTAAAAAAAACAGACACAATTGTACCTCAAAATTTACCTAATTTTGTAAGATTTATTAACTGTAAACCTACATGCAAAAGTTTACAGTTCTCAGTCGGTTGAGATGTGGAAAGGCAACTAAATTATAATTATATGTCTGTCTGAATGACATTTAAACACCAAAGACAAACAAACCAAATTATTGTTGTGAATTTTAAAAGTTGGTAGACGAACGAGTTCCGATTAAGTACCATAAACAGTAAAAAAGTAAAACCTGATTATAATTAAAACAGTAAAAATGTGCACGTTGTTGTTTGACTATCAACAATGGCAAGCAGTTGATTCTGTGAAAAGACGTGTCACGAAATGATTTGTTACAGACAAGCCAACAATCAAACGGCAATGATAACAGAGGGCAGGTGGGTAGGCTAGCCGTGACTCACAGAACAGCCGCTCTGCTGACGAGTGACTATGGTTATCGGTAGGGTTGACGTCAGAGTGTACACGTCATAGGTCCGTGGCCGTGCATGTGATGGAATATCTACAAGGATCTACAGAGTAATATTTGCTCGTTTCAACTGAATTTAGTGTAAATTTACATCCAAACAAACGCGTCTAAATTACAATAAAAATGTACGCTCCAACATGTAAAAAATCATGCTCGTGCATTGAATTGCTTTTATACAATTAAATTCATAGTCAATCTTGCACATGCATTTCACACACAAAAATGTCACCCAACTAACAAAACTAGCACATTTAAAATAACTTAAATGGATAAAATATATGCCTCTCAGTAAACAACCTTAAAACTTGCGTGCATATACTTTCAGCACGGACAGTAATACTGAAATTACTCGTCGATTATCGAACGAAATTAAAACTCGTTGGAAACAACAGGAAAAAAAATAAGGACCAATTGTCTAACATAAACAATAAAAGCACATTTATATAAAGTAAATGTACTTATCTTACTAATGCAAATCTAAAGAAAGTTTTACACATGAGAACAATCTACAATAAATAGTAAGTTATTGTAATATTTTGTCTGAAAAAAGAGGCGTATTGTTTAGTAGATGGTAGGACTATACAGAACAAGCGTTTGTTTAGTAGATGGTAGGACTATACAGAACAAGCGTTTGTTTAGTAGATGGTAGGACTATACAGAACAAGCGTTTTATGTATCTGTAACAATATCGTGAGAAACAAAGTTGTGTTTGTACGAACGTGTATCGAGTGTCACACTGTACTAACAGTGCTGGAAATAACACTGGAAGACTGCCATGGTGCTAAACTCAACAAACACAATATCGTAAACTACACAAGTTCATTGCCTCGTCCACGCGACTGCCTCAACAACAATAACAAAAACCACTAGGCCGATTTCGAACATTTTTATTTTAATGTGATGTGGTACCTCAGCGATACCACTGAGGATGCCACATCACAGCATGGGCGAAACGTCTGGTATTGTAAATAATATAGATAGCACCTTGACGCGGTTGTCATAGGAAAAATAAATTCTAGTTATGACACCGGCTGCTTAAGGTACGTTTTTACTGGAGCGTCTGTAGCGATCATCGCTGAACGATCTTGGCTGAATGATGATCGCAAGTGGAGTGTTTTTACTGAAGCGATGATTAGTGAGTTATTTACCGTTATCTATTGACTGAACAACTGGTTTTGTTGCAGCAATGGGTAAAAGAAAACAATTACTTACAATTACAAAAAAAAAAAAAAAAAAAAAAAATTAAAAAAAATAAAAAAAAAATTTTTTTTAAATTTTTTTAAAAATAAAAAAAAATAAAATATTTAAAAAAAATTTTTTTTTAATTTTTATTTTTTTTTTATTATTTTTTTTTTTTTTAATTTTTTTGCGCCCCACGTTGGGCGCCATTCTGTAGAGCTCTCTTGTTAAATCTGTAATAATTAAGTAAATTTGCAACAACAAATATTAGTAATTAAATCTGCAACAATAAAGCTTCACTTTGTCGAGCTAACTCTGTTGAACTCGTCTTTATTTATGAGTTACTTTGATTTAAATGCATTGTCAATTTACTTGGCATTATTCAAATTGAATGATTTTGTGAGTTCTCTTATTAGTCTCTCAGGGTCGTTTAAAATAGGTAAATCGGTGGAACTAAGTAGTACATTAAAACAAAGTTACTTTACAAACTTTAATTTATTTTACATTATTCAAAATCATTACGTTACTCTATTAGTATTTGCAGTACAATAAAATAGGATTGAAAATTGTATTATCTAAAACTAGATATTTTCTTTTAAGTCAAATGAGTCATTTAAGTTTGATTTACAAAATCATAATTAACTTTTTTCTAATCAATAATTTATTCTAACAACTTATCTGATTTATATCACTATGGATGATGATGGGGTCCATCTCGTGTCCTATCGTATACTCAACGAAACGGAAATTTAATGTAACATAAACTTTAATTCATAGCGACAACTTTTAGTTAGTATATTTAAAACGCACAAGTGTTTCACCACATTTTCCCGGAAACGTAGCCCGATGCCGGTGATGTCTGTGGAAGACGATCCTCGTCAATCTCCAACTATTTGCAAACTGGGGCGAGGAACGTTCTTCAACAGTTGAAGTCGGATTCCCGCCTTTTTTCCTTTGGGTACGCGACTATGACCCTTCTGGGTATATCACGATGTAGCTGTTTTGACAGCTGCTGCGGCCTACGGGCAAATTTGGAATCATATGTCCCGTTCTGATTGGTTCGTTTCAGAACTCGTCATCTGAGTTCTTTTACTGCACATCAGTCACTTGTGACATGGTGGGGTTTAATGGAAAATAACCAACCGACATGTCGATGCTTGTCTCACGCTGCTACGTCATAATTTTGCTGACTGTTTAGATGTTCCCACATGTTTTGATAATTCTTGGAATGAACCCACCCATCCTGTTTCGAACAAAGAGTCTTGTTTACTGTGATTTATTGCTGGGGCCTCATCTGTCCCACGGATATTTTCCACACGACAATTCTCTAATATGATTTGAAACTTCTCCATCTATTTTAATTAAATATATTCCTTTTCTTCTATATAATAATTTATTATTTATCTAAATTAATTAATTTGCCTATCAATTTGGTGGACCTGTTACACGTGATAAGTGAAATTAACTAAGATTGAACCACTGTACGTGTATTGTTGAGCGGGAGGGTCAATACCACTGTTCGTGAATGGGTGTGTAAATACCACTGTCACTGTACGGACGTGTACATTGTGGTGTACATCAACGATATAGTGTCCAATTTGACAGACATAAATTTTACTGTGTTTTATGCTGAGAAAATTGAGTTAGTACAAAATGACTTTTATGCCTGTGAAATAAAAATTGAATAGTTTTATAAAGTTTAGCACAAAGACAAACTAAAATCACGAGTATAAACTAGATGTTTTAATGTCCAACATAAATAAGCTACGTACCCAGTGGTCTACAACCTGTTTTGAAAACAATAACCTCAACTCTCAGTTGGCTGTTTTTAAAGCACTAGATGTTCGCGCTCGCCAAATTATTTTACTTCCTAAACATTCGGCCACTCTCAGTATAAACTTGCTCTTTAGCTAGCGAAGCCAAGTGGCCTATACAAATTTATTGGCCCCTCCCTCCCTCACCCACAGCTAATATCATTGGCGAGGATGGCTCCTCAACTGGCAATCGAAGAGCTGCTGCGCCCAACTATGCAACTGACTGTGGCATTGCTTGGTTCGTTATTATTTATTTAATATTAAAGAATAGCAGTTTTGTTATAAGAGATTGATGTTATTGTAGCGGTAATACTTAAGGAAATGTTTAAAAAGTATATGATAATTAGAGAAAAACTTACCGGAGCTTCGCAGCTAGCCCTGAGAAAACGTCCATGAACAAGAATCTTAATTACAATAGTAATCTAAGGAAAGAGATGGTAAGAATATTGTAGAATGTGCTAAAAATAAAATATCAATTATAGTATATTTGACAATCAGAGTAAATATTTTGAAGTGAAGGAAGGGGCCACATGGTAAACTTTGCCCCGGGGCCACCAAAAGTCTCTGGGCGGGCCTGACCACCGCTGAGTGATGATCGCATCAGACGGTCCAGTAAAAACGTACTGTCTAAGTTCTAGGATTGTTACTATCTGTTGAAACGTGGAGAGGTTCCTTTCTTTACTTAAAATGATATACTTTCTTAATTTACGACATACTTACATTTTAGCACTCATCAATGAAAATTTAAAATATTTGGGAACACATTGAAATGTTGTTTAACAAAACAACAACACAAAACAAACCCTAGAAGGAAGTCCACATAAAAATATGGTTAGGATAATTTTTGTGTTGTTTGAAGGATTACAAATCTTTACTTTCAAATTATCAGATTGTGGTATGTTTTATGTTAACTGTGCCACTGAAGGTAAATAATGATGTTAAGTATTAGAAAGTACGAAGCGAGTAGTATTGAAGAAATATTTCATGTTCCACTAATGTACATGTAAACTCCATAATTGGGCATCGAATATTGATAAGATACCAAAAGTTAATTGCATTTAATACCTACTACTCTTTAAGATAAAGACTCTTTGGTGAAAGGAAACAGATCTCTTGAGGTGGAAATCAACCTAGATATTCATAACCGTTTTCTGATATTGAGTGTATTCAGATTAAAATGAATAAATGAATACTCTTCGTGTTCAGGATTCTGCACTGCACTTATAAGTCGAAAGAATAATTTTTTATAATTGTTATTGAATTAAACTTTAAAATTATGTAGCCTGCATTTCACGTTGCATAGAAACTTGTGTATATTAACATCACTACTTAGACTTTCATGTAAAGCTAACCGACAGCCATGGCTTTGCTACGGGGTTATTCTCTGCGCTTGCTTACCTTTCCCCTGTGGTTCCCTCTAGACTAAACCTCACGTCAATATAAAAGCTCAACTTGCTGCCGCGCTGAATGGGGAATTTCAACACGGTTATCTCAATTCGGTAAATTTCAAATATATTTTACACTTCATTGATTAGAGAAAAATGTAAAGAAAAAGTGTTATTAATTTATTGTAAACTCCTGATGCATCAATAGGATAAATGTAAAACATCAAAATAAACATGTTTATTTACAAAACAGCTGTTATTAATGTACTAAAATCAACCCAATTTTATCATTATGTAACAATATTTGAGGGGCGGTTTCTACCCCTTATTATATTATCTTGATACGGAGTATCATCAATATAAAAAGACTCAAGTTTTTATATTTAGCATTTGTACCAGATTTCAGCTCTGTAGCATTACGGGAAGTGGGAGAATTAGTGATTTGTTAGTGAGGGCTTCCTCTTTTATAAATAAAAATAAAACTAGATAATCTAATGATTTAGTTTTGTGAATGATGGCTAACTTGGCAAAATGCAGACATTAGCTTGTAGGGCTTTCATTGTTTGGATTACAGCTTTCTAATTGTAAATTAAAAATTTAAGCAATAACATATTTTATTTTATTTTATTTTTACTCATATTTGATGGTTTTTATTTCCCTCAAGTTTAGTTTTTCAGCATTCATGTACTCTTTTCTCAAGAACTGAAAAAATACATCTCAATGATTTATTTTTTTAATTGTTCAGTCTGTTTTATTCTATGGTTGGAATTAAAATTGATTCACATCAAATTAAAAGGCATAAAAAAAGAACAACTGACTTTTGTTAAAAAATATCAATATTTAAAAAAAATCATGGTAGATCAAAATATTATGTCAAAAGTATAATTTTTGATTCCAGTTGTGTCTAAGGATGTGTTTCAAATATTTCAAAAAATCCAAAGGGATCTTCAGTCACTTCTAAGAAAAAGGTACATATGTTAACATTAAAAAAGACAGGGCGCAATGACCCCCTTATATTCATTCAAATATGTAAAAACAATTGTATAGAATAAAATAGTATTTAATTGACATTAAAGTCTGGTCTATTTTATTGACGTAAATACAAGCAATAGGTATCTTTTTACGGACATCCACGGTTCATTTACAGATAAAGATAGAGCATTAGAACAGCTGAAAGCCTGTTGCAATTAGGTTTTATCTCCAAGTTACCAAATCAGCACGTATAAGCAATCAAAACGCCGACTGTATCTAATTGTTCCAAGTTAGACCACCCAAGTGGCTTGACTATCTCTGCCTTCTAGTAGCCGCCCAACTGATGATATCTGATGACAGTCTGAGAGAGGACGACGCACACCATATGTTCTACACCTGACAATGTTTGTGTTTCCGGTAGTTCGGTCAATAATTGCTACCACTTAGACACTTCCGCCCACGCTCTCTTACTATTATCGTTTTCTACCGAATGGTTCTCCTGTGGCGATTGTCCACAGCTGGAGTGAAGTCTGTAATTTTGTTTTCTGTCAAATTATAGGCAGTAATTTTTATATCGTAGTGAATGAAAGCTATACTTTTTCTTAATAAAAAAGCCTCTTTGTTGAAAATATTGAGTTAGGTTACTTCTATGTTTCATATATATGGACGTATAAAAGTCCGAATCAAATACTTTTTGGTACTGGCGGAACGGCCACGCTCCGCTGGTCTGAAATGACAAAACTCAGAGTTTTATTTCGCTGCCAAACTTAAAATAAGAAATCAATAACTTTCAAACTAATTGTATTGTGTCCACCACGTTGGAAATTATGCTGAAGATTTTTTTGCTTGAACTAATTTGCTTTTTATAGTGATATATGTGTTTAAGAATACGTTTTTATGAGTGATTTTGCGCGTGAGTCGTCTTTAACCTGTCACTGTAGCGAGAATAATAATAATAATATAATGATTTCTTGTGGATGGTTGACAGTCTGATTCCTTGTGATTTGTTTATTATAAGACTCGTATAATAATTTTTTTGTAAACCCTTGCAAACTCGGAAACGACAAACGCTAGACAACATTTAATTGAGCAAACTGTACAGTGTAATATATTAACTGTGTTACTATATTACACTGTAGATTCTATACATACAAATAGTATGTATTACTAAAATAATACTGTGGCACTAATAAAATATGCATAAAAATAACGAAGAGTTGATGAAGTAATTCATAATTCTTTTACATCGAGTTTGTGTTGGACGCGTAAGGTATACTCTGCCCAAGAGAAAGTGTAGACCGGAAATTCAGCCCAAGCGTAAAATTATCTTAGCAATAATATATCGACGATATTTCCAGATAATAAATGTTTCTCCGGTACGAAATAAGGTAAGTTAGTTGACTTTGAGGTGTGTTCGTGTTCAGTTTTTAATCGATTTAACAGTGATTGGTATAGTTTAATCACCAGTTTATTTTTATTACAGTAATTTATTTTTAGTGATATTGCAAGTTTTTTTTTTTATTTAGTTGTGACAATAATACTATAGGATTCGTTGAATCATCAGTGTTTATTGCAATTCTTATATTTAGGGCCTTTCAAATTTTAGTTATATTCTATTAGTAATTGACAAGAAGGCCTTGTGTTTGCAATGGAAGAGGGCAGAGCTGACTGCTCAGCCGGCCGTTAATTAACGAGTTGCGCGCAATACCAATCTCAAGAAGACCATCCAATCTTGGCCGCTCAAAAATACAACTTAGACCACAAGCTGTGAAAAAGGAATACTTCCGTAAATAAGCATCCAACCACATAACTCACATCCAACCACAAATACTTTGTATTGTCATCTGATTCCGAATAGCACTAAACTTAAACTACTTCGTATACCTTCTTGGTTATTTGTGTAACTTAATTACAGTTTTTAGTATTAAGCGGTACTTTCTGATAGAAGCTTTTTACTTAGTAACAGAAAACGTAGTTAAAAAAATAAAGTGTATTACTTCATATTATTTCAAGTTATTTAACAAATACAACACATTACAATAATAATCTTTCGTCCTTTTTGTATAGACACTGAAATGTTTTTTACTAGGTTGATTATACTATCTTGAAGGAGGATTAAACGTTATCCTTGAATTTTCTCACGTGTTAATAAATATACTGACGAGACAAGATTTTTTATCTCTTATATAATGAAGGTATCTGAAAACTAAACATTTATTAGGAGAAGCAATATTCTACTATGTTGAATGGTTTTGCAATATTAAAATTCAATTTTACTGATATATATATATATATATATAAAGCACGATTATAAAGCACGTTAAAACAGTATAATATGCTCTAACATTTCCTTAGAATAAGTATAATTGTCAAATAAAAATAATTATAGTTTATAATTTATGTTTCATACAGAAATGTCAAGTACAGCGGTTACAATAATAGGCAATACATAGTTGAATGCTATTCTTTATTGATGTTAAAATTCAAGATAAAATAAAAATCACTATTACATAATACATATACACAGATACTTTGAAGCCTATACATTTCATGAAATCGAGTTGACTAATGGCTTTGTTCTGGTACTGAGTATTTATTTCACTAATTAATCTTTTTCTATTTCATGTCTTTTTGTCCTGACTTCTAGCATGTCCACTTGTGTTAGGTAAAATACACGTGTCTATTTGAATTGCCAACAAACATTTAATAAAATAAATATGTTTGGATGTGGTGATGGACATAAATTGTTAAATTTACTATGAAGGCCTCACATGCATTTGTAGTCCTCCACAATCTGATGAAGAAGAAGCCTATAGTAATTGTGTTGGAAATGTGGAATAGTCTCCATCTACGTAGGTTTCGACAATGTAATCAGCAAAACGTGAAAGTCTATCGTCACTTGGTTTTTTTTTTTTTTTTTTTGCATATTTTACCAAAATTGTTCACTTGTTCATTCTAGAGGTTCAAGGGTTCTTTGAATGTGATTAAAAATAACTGTGAATGTAATAATTATTTCCAAGTATAATTTGAATGTTAAGTATAATTTGAATATTATGTTCGTTGTATACAAAACATACGTTAATCTGTAGTTACCGTATATTATCAACGATACAAATATGTAAAATTCATCAGTGAAAATTACATGTCTAATTATTAGAAGTCGTCGTTAAAAGTCAGAACTATAACAACTAATTTCACTCGTGCAATATCAACCGTTACAATTGATTGCACATTTAAAATACTGGAAATTGTTTTATATTTAGTTGATGACATAGAATATTTAGTACTTGTATTTAATTGATGATATAGAATATTTAGTATTTGTTAGAACATTATATATAAAGTTAGTTTCAGTATGAACATTTATTATAAGAGCATTTGAAACTTTAGTAATTTCATTGAGGTTACGGCTGCAGGTAGCTGCGCGCCACTCGAGCACTAGTTTTATGGCCCTCTTGGGTATTGCGCGCAACTCGAGCATACCTTTACGGACCCTATTCCATAAAGCGCGCAATTCGAACACGTCCAGTGACTGTACAATGAGCGTGTGGTATCAACGCAGCCTTGTTGACAAGCTAGATTTGAAAACTACTAAAATTTTCTTCCTAGTTCAAGAAAATGTTATTTAATACGAGAGTACGATTTTATTGTCACTTAAATAACACAATTAATTAATTTCGGTTTAAAGAAATTTTGTCAAGCGTTTGTCGTTACCGAGTCTACAAGGGTTTACAAAAAAAAATAATTTCTCATTACCTTGATTGAATTATTAAATGAGACATAATACCAAACTAATCACAATGTATCAAACTGTCATCCATACACAATAAATTATTTTATTATTATTCCCGCTACAGTGACAGATTAAAAACGACTCACTCGCAATTTCACTCATAAACACGTTTTCTTAAACACAAATATCACAATAAAAAGCAAATTAGTTTAAGCAAAATCTTCATCATAGTTTTTTCTTAAGGACTGTAACATGATGGACACTATACAATTACTGTAGTTTGAGAATTATTGCTTACTTATTTTAAGTTTGACAGCAAATTAAAGCTCAGAGATTTGTCATTTCAGACCAGTGCCGCGTGGCCGTTCCGCCAGTACCAAAGTTACTTTATTCAGACTATAGAGTAGACATCGACAAGCCGTACCATAGAAGTTGAAGAACCATCTTGATTCACCATCTTGATGGTGGTCAGATCTTATAATGCCTTGCCGTGTGAAGCGCAAAGATTAGTGTAAGCGCTTTGTTTGCGTTAAGAATCCACTTGGAGACTAAATAAAATGTTAAAACTAAGCACGTGTTTAAAACATGGGTTTATAATGCACTATCTAAAAAAATATGTTATGACATTTATAATACAGTAATAATATATTTAATAAGTTTTGAACCAATTACAAAATTCAAATGACAAGAAAAAGTTAGTATGTGAATGTTTTTTAGCTCGGAGAATAATTGTTGTCAATGAGAAAGTTTGAGATTGTTAACTGACGTTTCATATTATCAAAAGATTTTGATTCTAGGACTATTATTTTCCTATGTATGATGTAGAAACCATCGCGCGTAACGTTAATACAAGTACCAGCCTAATGAATCGTCTTTTGCTTTCAACAATCCTTAGTCAACTTATAACATACTACATGTAGTAAAAAACCTTTTCAATAAAAAATGAAACTAACACAAAGCATAATTAATTAGGTTATCAGTTGAAAGAAATGTGTTAACTATTCAGTAACAGAGAGCATGCAGCAGCAAGAGATAATCTGCGGGGTCGGGACCTGCGATGGTTTCCTTCTGATAACAGCAAAGCAACAAAGATTGCATGTACAGAGATATGCACTAATCAGCACGTGATGTAAAAGGCAATAACATTATCTAAAAGTCCCAAGTGACGAAACATAACAAAAACTACAAAATATTCTGTTATAAAGTTCATATTTATGATTGTTGAAGAAAACGATTCGGTCAATCCATGTTTATTTTTAGCTCATAAACATATAAATTAAATGAATAAACTGATAAGTTTAAAACTATTACTTTCCAAGTATACCAATTAACTGATTTTAAGAACAGTTCAAATAAGATGCAGACTTAATCTTACTAAAAATTCAAACAACATTGAGTAGGCTGTGAATATTTAGTTGCTATATTTCGACTTACACGTCGATAAAGTTCTACCTACAGGCAAGGCGGACAAACTAAAGAAATAATCATTGTTGTAGTACAAATTTATAATTCGAATGGCTTTTAGTGGGGAGATATTCCCAATTGTACATTTCCCTCGCCTGTTTAGACAAGCTCATTTTGGTTTTGAAGGCTCGTTGGACCACCGGCTAAATTCCGAACCACGGAAGCGGCGCAGGCATCGAACTCGGACGTCTGCATGGCAAGCCACCTCCTTTGGCTGCTCCATTGATAAGTTAATAGTGATCGTTGCGAGGCTATTAGCACGATGCTAAAGCAAGTTCCACACTATTTGCGAATACGGCCGAATGTACAGGACGAATATTCATCCGCATGGTCGCTAACGTTTGTCTTCCCGGGCCGGTGATTTCGGGGTCAAATATGTTTTAAGTTCGTAGCGCTCCCACACTATTCGCGAATATTCGGGCGAACGTTTGGCGAACTTCAGTAATTAATGTCTGGAAAAAGGTTCAGTAGGCTAATTAATAATAATAGTATGGTGCATTTTCATAATGAACATAAACAATAATACCACAACACACTAAATACTTATGAATTTAAAGCCATCGGCACTCTGTATATTTTAGTTATGAGAAACTAATAATTTTAAATTAAATGGACAAGTTAACGATATCGTCGGTACATTTCAGTGTTCAATTTCAATCCTTTAAAGAGTGTGATGAACAAAATTCCATGTATTCTTAAGTGAAAAATAACTAATCGAATCGTAGGAGTGTTAATAACATACATGGGTATGTTCTCTCTGTTGCTAAAACATAATTATTCATATAAAATATTGTCGAGCTCAAACAGTCCTTATAAAATAATAATTAAATCGATTTCCCTAGATCTAAATGTAATTGTTTATATAAAGTAAATATACTATATAGCAAAATGCCTAATACGTCATGTCCACGAACGTTCGGGCATGTTCGCGAATAGTCTGGGACCGGCTTAAGTGTGGTAAGAAGGGTGCAACTGGTACGGAAGTTGCACCAACCACACAAACTATATAGTTTCTTGTTTCTGATCAAAGGGATGAACTAATCAGCTTCATAAGCTAGAGGTTCTCAGTTCGATCCCAATCAGAGTCATAATACATTTTGAAAGTTGAAGTTTGATGAGCTTATAACAACCGGCTGTTCATTTGTCATTAGGCTATTAATTAATTACACTTTCTAAGGAATAAGGCGGCCTTTGTTTGTAACAATGACTAGATTTTCTCCATCGATGTATACTACTCTAACTGGATCGTGCACTCCGTTCTGTGAATGCAAGCCGGCTCACTGCTCTACTCCCACCACAGTAATGGTGCCCAGCGCTGCCCGACTGGCTTGTTTTCAATGCAACGCTGGTAATGTTTTAACATTACAGTTGAAATGTTTTGCTAATTGCCAATATGGCTAAGTCATTGTTAAATGTACATTTTAAGGGACATCTCAGGAAAGTTTTATGATCCATAAACAATTAATTATAGAGGCCCAAAGAAGGAATTGCACAAACAAAACCTGCAGTACAGTAAAACCTTAATACGCATTCTATAGTGCGGAATTGTCTATAATCCGGCATTATCGGCAAAAGACACAAATTATAGAATTGCCTTCACAATGAACATTGTAAAGTGAGCAACTCGACAGCTAATTAAAAAAAATATTTGTAAGAAGCCAGTAGACATTAGATCTTTTCTCCAGCCATCTATCTATCTACCTGTGCTGTTGCTAAAAACCACGAAAACTGTATTCAAATATATTTCATCGTGTATTGTACTTAAAAAACGCATTTTAATATTTCTCCTTCTCCTGTACTTATATATTGATTTATATATTTTAAATACTCCATATTTAAATAATAAATACATACAGTAAACGTTTGTTGTTGTTATTTTTTATACACATCCTGTATTTTTATAAATAACCTCCATAGTCCGGAATGATCTTTATTCCGGCAAGTGCCGAGTCCCAAACGATACACATACGATAACACCATAAAAATAAATAACAGTACAAAATATAAATCAAATTCACACATCTACATATAAAATATACCTAAGACCTACTAATTAAAATATTAAATACAAATTAAAATTTATTACAACCGTATCTACAAAAATAAACCCGGCAGACTGCTAATTATTTCTGTTGATTCTATTTTTAAATAATTAATTATCATTGTTCTCAATAAAATCGACTGAGGTGTACTGTAAATGGTTTTAAAAACGCGTTGGTTTAACTCCGCATAAATCAAAATGATTCCTTATCCATAACCACACAATACGAAGAAATATTTGTTAACTATTTTGTGGATAACTAAGTTATCAATCAATTTATTCGTAAAACTACGACGAAAAGAAAGGGATGTCTGTAAGAATATCATGCAAAACAGTGCCGTGCGGTGTCTGTATCCACCGGACTGCGGTGGGGGAACATTCCTCTTACCCCTGAGACCGTTCTGCGGTAAGTTTCGCCCGCTCCGTGAGCGATCCAGAGTGGTATACATCGAAGATTTTCTCTCATCTACACTCATCACACTCATTCGACAATCCATATTCCCCCTATCTTGACGATAGGCATCTTAGGAGTAGATATTCTGGTAACTTCGGGTTAGTACGAACATACTCACCTCTTATTTTAAATAGTCTCTAACCAAGCTAAAGCGTAGATCCACTGTAAGTCGGTGAAAAAAATATGTTCAAGATGGCCGACCAGTTACTGCTCGCCTTCCCCTTATCTGATAACATTATAATCATTAGTATTGTTGAGCCCTGAGCGCTGCTCCTGTTCGTTGCCATCGCCCTCCGGCCATGCTCTAGTTGCCCCTACCTTGTACCCGGCCGTTAGTCATTCAGGGCACCGTCGTTAGGGAAAGATCAGATAACTCCGGGAATATAAACAAACTGACAAGGTAAAGTACAATAAAATAAACTGTACAAAATGTAGTACAATCTTAATCACCTACATAAATCAATATGTGAATAAAATAAAGACACGCTTGACGATGCTCCTTTGTACCATGAAATCCCAAAGTGCTACCTATCCTTTAATCCACTTGACTTGAGAATGCTCTTTAGCAAGTACTGAAACTACGTGGAGTTTGAAAATGATCCGTCCAATATCGTGACAATGTAAGCCAGCTGCGACCATAACAACACATTTACGTCTTGCATTGTTGCCTCGTTTCAGTTCTTTAAAATGCACCTGTTTAATGACCTACTTCATTAATATGTGTAATATGAGTGAGAGTAAACGTGTTATGATCTTGGACATATTAATGATTATCTTTTAAATGTTTGTTTCCAATTGTTTATGGATTGTTATGTTGTATTATTGAACCAATTTAAAATGCCTCTTCAAGGGAATTTCCTTGTGCCTAAACAAGTAATTAGTGTTGGTTGAATATAGAATATATTTTTTTATTGTGTAGACAATTTTAACATTAAATTGTATCGCAATCGTTAAAGGAAAGAAAAAAAGAGCTATGTTCATTAACTCTACAAATTCAGAATTCATACATACAATTGTCTCATTCATTCATTCATACATTCATTCTAGAAGGCAAACCTATCCATCACCGGTTTATTGCCAATTATTGGTCTCCCAGTTTTCGCCAAGAACTCGCCAACACTAAACAATGTCTGACTTAATAAAAGTTGTTAAAGGTGAGTTTTGAACGCATTCGGCGTCCTGGCAAATTTAATTTTGCGATTCAAACAGTTTAGAAAATGAACACCAGCCTGTGAAGGGAAGCGCTCATAGATAGTTGTCCCTGCCTCTAATTTCATAACTGTGTATGTCCTCTTGTGAGTACACATTTTGACATACAGTGCATGATTGTTTCTAAAATGTAAGTGCTGGGCAGGGTCAAGAATTTTAGGATTTGGAAAGCAGTTCTACACGACTCTCTGTTTTTCAATTTTGAAATTATTCGAACCGCTTTTTTCTGCAGTCTGAATAAGCGGGAGAACTCGACATTTGCACATCCATCCCAAAGCACCACTCCATAGGATAGGTGAGGTTAGATGAGACCATAATATGCCGTCATCAGTACCTGAACTGGGCAGCTTTTTCATAACGTCCACAAAACATAAATGCCTGAGGACAGTTTGGAACACAGGCTGTCGATATGATTGTTCCAAGTTAGGGCTTTGTCGATGTGTATTCCGAGGAATTTTATTGATTGTACTTCTTCCGCCTCTCTTCATGTCACTGCAGAAACACTACACACGACAGAGCTTCACATAACACATTTTAGTCATACTAAACTAAGACGTACACAATAAAAGCTGAAAACGTATGTTACTGCATGTAGGTATTTTCATGTAAAGGGGTTTCTATGGAGTCACTTTGAGGAATTGATATTAAAAAAAAATTAATTAATAAATTCCAAGCAAATTTCTTTACACTAAACGGTATCAATAATATTACGAAACCTTTAAATAATAGATATTAGAATGTTATAGTTTGTATGTTGGAAATGAGTAGCATACATTTTTTTATTGGCTATGAGTAACAAGAGATAGTAATAATAACATTAAATATAGTTAAACGTTATTCTCCTTTGGACTATTAATAGTTGTCTTAACATTAATTTCAGTTTCAGTGGGCTGTGTAAAGGAATACGAAATCGATGTTGGCATATTAGAGGCATAGGCTTTAAATACACCTGGCGTCTTGTCTTAGGCTTTTCCCAGATTAGGGAAGGTGAGTCAGTAAATAGCACTTGGGCTGAGCTAGCTGAAACTCCAAGGATTCACCGCACGCCAACTTACAATGTAAAGAATTTATTTTAGTTGGCTCAAGATTTTTTGTATTGTTTGAAATGGAATAGTTCGTATTTTAACATTGGGCCTCATTAATAAAACCTAGTAGGCACTAAATGTGTTTTCTTCTAATTCATTGTAATTCCTTATAATTGGTATTACTAAATCAACTAATGACTGCTTCAATCTCAAGCCTTTGCTTGAAAGGGTAAGGGATTGCTTTTAGTTGTAGGAGACGTTTAAAATACACAAGCAAAATCTTCATAACGTATGAATAAAGTTATAGTTTGCAAAATATTACAATCTATTGCTTGAACAAGTTTAAGGTAGCTCAATTGGTGCTTGATCAGAGTTCGTAGTAAATGGAATGGCGGCTTTCTTGCACATTTATAAACCTAACCATCGTTGTGGCTTGTGTTACAGATGAATACAAGTTGCTGTATGGATTCAGTGAGGAACATGTTTAGTGGTTTGTCTGATCATTTCATTGGTGAAATAAATGAGACTACTAGTAGAGGGGGTGCGCAATCTGCAAAAGCTCTTATGAGAACTTTTGTAAGATACAATTTCAATGCTTAAGTAGCCTTAACTGGCTGTCTTCAACCGAATAATGACCGTCACTATTGGAACTTGAATTTGTAGAAAAAATTTTAATATTATTAAACCTTTTCACTCAAAAGACACCGCAAACTGTACACTCAAGGTACTACATGAACGTTACTGATGAAACTACAGTTTGTCAAATGTGTATAAAACAAATATCAGCTGTTGAGGAGAGTTAGCAATTGCTTGTGTTAGAAAAAGCTAGCAATTATTTTGTGATTTTATTCATATGACCTTTAACTGTTCACTTTAGCTAGAAGCATTGCTAAGACCCTTTTGCTTTTTATTATCAGAAATTAGCAATTGCTTGATTTTTATTCACGAGGCTCGAACCAATTCCTCCACACAATTCCCGTTAGATAAGTATTGTAGTAACAGAAACGTACAATATGAAGTTAAAAACACGTCAACCAGTGATTTACAATCACGCAGCCTTTAGAATGTCCGAGACAAGATTTACTGTGCTTTAAGCCATATCTATTTTGCAATCAAAGTGCACTTATTGAAGCAGTTAAAGCTCAGCTGTAGGAGGCGTGGACTATGGCAAACTGCATTGCAAGATATCCTGACTCGAGCAAATAAATTCGCAAATATTTTCTCAACTTTAAATTGATTCAGATACAGTTAAAGCTCGCCACACACTACCGAGCCGAGCGCCGAGCCGTAATAGATTTTGACATGTTACGGTAGTGGTGGATGGCGAGCATCTGGGCGAGCAGAGCCCCGAACCGTAACACAGTTGACATGTTACGGTAGTGTGTAGTGGAGTATATGGGCGAGCAGAGCTCCGAACCGTAACACAGTTGACATGTTACGGTAGTGTGTAGTGGAGCATCTGGGCGAGCAGAGCCCCGGACCGTAACACAGTTGACATGTTACGGTAGTGTGTAGTGGAGTATATGGGCGAGCAGAGCTCCGAACCCTAACACAGTTGACATGTTACGGTAGTGTGTAGTGGAGCATCTGGGCGAGCAGAGCCCCGAACCATCAGTTGTCGGTTTTCCCCCGACGCATCACATGGATGTTACGGTTCAGTAATGTGTGGCAGGTTCGTAACATCGTACCGTAATTTCCTTCCCTAACAATAAAAAATCAGCGATTTAAGCTACATTACACTTAGTTTACTGTATGTGTTGTTTATTAGTCAATTTGTTATTAGTTGTAATAAGTTTAGTGTGGTTTTAATAGGCTTAATGAAGTTCAGCGAAGGAGTGGAGTGAAGAAGATACTTAGTATTTATCGAGGGTTACTGAAGCCACTCTCTTGTGGGATTTAGATATCTTTTGATGACATGCAGGTAAAATTATTGTAAATACCGCTTTCATACTGAAATTTCAGAGTCAGGGTAATACTGTACCACCTACTATTTTTTAATCTATATTTATAAAAGAGGATGTTTGTATATTTGAAGTTTATGCGCTGCCAAACCATCCAACCGATCGCCATGAAACTTTAGGATGTTGTCCTGTATACTCCCGAGATGGTTTCTGTGAAGTTTGATGCAGATCCGTCCACAGGGTCCCGCCCCACGGGCTCCTAAAGATCCCATGTTATTCAAATGGAGAATCTAAATTGTTTACAAAAAACATATGACTGTGTGGTTTAATGTAGTTTCACATGCCATAAGCAGATTGAAGTTCTCACAACAACAGTACTGTATATATTTTGATTTATTGTAGTTCTACATTTCACCTTGAGAGTGTAGTACACACTACAAAAAAACTTTATATTTATACACCAAATTAGAAGACCAAAAATATTGTTTACCCTCTTGCACTCATTTAATAAATAATGTTTTTTTATATAATTCTTTTTATTGCTTTATTTTGGTATGCCAATGAAAAATGAAAGGCGAGACAACGTCCGCCGGGTTCAGCTAGTAGTACTATATAATAACCTATTATTATAAAGTGTAGCATAACAAACGCACAAGGTAGATAAAATGAGAGAGAATTTTAAAATTAATTTCAAATTCTTATATAAATTTAGGAAGTTACTTATGGTTTGTTTTAAAGTAAATTGCCAAATAAAAATTGTAAGTACAGAATTATATATGTTATTAAACTTTATTAATTTTAATTCAACAAAATCATGACATAACAGTCCTTTCATGAATTTTTTTCATAAAAGTGAAGTTATAATATTAGCTTTTCCTCCTCTACACAAAATTCAGAAAAAGAAACGATGTTTTATTTTACTGTATGTCTCTAACAAACTTTTTAAAATGTGTTCTTTAAAAAAAAGACCCAATACATTAATCTTTTGAGATTTTAGCCTTGCTTATATGTTTACCGGCTTAGTATATAAAGAATTATCGTGTCATTAAAAAAAATGTTGTGATGTAGGCGAAATGGAAATAAAGTCAGTGTGTAAACATAGTCATGAGTGAGATAAATGGAAAACAAATGAACCATAAACGACCAAGGCTATTATACAGTCAAATCGAAGTAGATAATTGAATTTATTATATACAATTGCTCTATTCAATAATACAGAGAGAATAAATAAAAAAAAAGTGCAATACATCAGTATTAAATGTAAAACAGATGGAAATCTTAATCAGCTGATTTATTGTGAACAGTAAAAGTCAGGTTATGTTACTTACATCTGAGTGTCACAATGTATAATCCACGACAACAGACACAACACTCACTCCCAAACAGATCCCGTTCAACGTCCTACACGCGAATGAACTGAAGCCCGGTGATGCTTTGTGATCCGGTAGGTGCAGGGTGGGGGCACCTGGACATCTCAACCTTCACCTCACTCGCTTCGCTCACTCCTTGGCATCACCTTATCTTCCATTCAGCTTTTTAAATTTTAAATGTTCCAACCAACACTGGCTCTACCACTTCTAGGAGTGGTCGAGGAAGTGCTCCATATAAACCCACGTACACTATTTTATGGTCTGTAATCAAGAATAACCTTGGCAGCGGTTATATGGCAGCACAGTTTGATTCATTTGAGAAACTTAAAAAAATCTCAAAGAAAACACACAAGAATAACAAAAATTGAACAATTTAGTTAAATGAATTTTTCTACATAGGCTAAAAAAACTAAACTATGTCAGTTTTTTCATTTAAGTTACATTGCCGCTCATTTCTATGTACTTATTTATTCCAAAAATACAAAACAGGCTTTCGCCAAATTACATTGAGGTATTAAAAATTGTAAACACAACAGAAAGTTCATACTACAATCACGTGTACACTGTCTTAATGCACTAAACAAGAAAATGTAAATTACACTGTGAAAGTATTGAAATTAAAACAATTTAACATGATGGTAACAAGCAGTGGACAAATAATTAATTGACAAAGGATAAAGGTTGTAAAATAAATAACAAAATTTATACTTTCTATAAAGAATTTAAAAATAAAAGTTTGTTGTAGCTATACAAAAGTAACTTTTAGCTTTTATTTACAATAGCTTTTATAGCAGGGGAGTAAAATAAACCTAAGGTTGAATTGCAATCTAGGAACGGTCCTAGAGCTTTCCTTCCCCTCAGTAAACTGATCTAAACTACAATAATTACTTCTATTTAACGGTCAATTTAAGTATATTTACTTTAAAATTAGCAAAATAAATGAGTAGGGTACAAGTATGAATAAATTAAAAATAGTAACGTACTCGGGGAAACCCATGCACGCTTTGCGTGCTAACCCCGTCACTTGCTGCGCTCGTTACACTTCGGTCTCGGTTACAGTCAGTCTGTGATTTTTGACTGCAAATAATACTACTGTAGACGCAGAAATTACGTGCACCCGAGTTTTGCATAACTATTATGTATAACTTAAAAATAAATAAAGGCTGATTATTTATCTTTAAGTTGCTGATCGAAAAGAAATGGGAGAATACACATTAGGAGGGAGTGATACGGGTGAGCGTAGATGAGTTCAGCCTTTGTTACTTCATTAATTAATTAATTATTATTAATAGACCAACAGTCAGGAAGGCAAGCAAGGGAGCTAGTAGGTCCCGAGTTACAACTTCATGTGGAACCCGAAATACGCCTTATTAGTCAACTTTTGCTAGCTGTCAAAGCTGATTCTAAATAATTTTTACTCATCGGCAACTATTACCTACTTACCTATTTACTATAATCGGCCTATTTACCACAGACCTCTAAATACTTGTCTAGTACAGTTCTGCCAATCCGTCGCTGAGTTGGTCTGAGAAGATCGCCAGTACAACACATCCTCCAAGTAGGCCACAGTATTACGCTGGAGTACTGGCTAATAATATTGTTTTTTATCTATATAAAACATGAAGTTATTTTATGGGTAAGTTTTCAAAAAATAAAATATTAATTAATGTACAAATCCTTATTTTTAAGTATAAATCCACCAATTTATACGCTTTAGTAGTAGTAAAATTAAATATCAATTAAGTCAATAGGTCAGTTTACAGTCAACTATTTATTTGTTTCACCCTCATGAGAATACGATGACCATCTTTACTACTCAGTGCCTCACCCACTTTTACTACTCAGTGCCTTCTACTGGAAGGTAAATGGATCGAGAATACATCTGTTGTGTACTTAGAGTGATTTTACGTAGCTTTTACATGGCCGCAGTGAACGACTTTGTGGCCGTTAAAGTTAAAAATTAAAGTCGGTTTTATTTTACCAGGCGAAGTTAGGGCTAAGAAGCCCTCTCTAACACTTAACCTGGGGACCAACGGCTTAACGTGACTTCCGAACCACGGGAGCGGCGGGCCGAAAACTGTTAATGGTCATTTCGGGAATCGAACCCGGGCAGACTGCGTGGCAAGCCAGCACCTTAGCCCAGCGAGCAGTAAATAATAACATATTAATTAATTTATTTTTATACAAAAAAAAAATATTATTTACTCCTCACTGCCTTAGACCCTTATCTACGGCCACTGTAACGTTTACTTTCGTTACATTATTTACAGTATTTATTTTAATTTAATCCATTGATTAAATTAAAATAATGATATTCAATAAATCAGAATTCTTTAATTTATTTCTTTTTTGTTTCAAAGCATTTATTAAAAATTTGTGACTTGCTACCTTGATGAGGTTATCGTATCACATTGATTCAATATTTGATTCTTAAAAACAAAAGTAGCAGAAATTTGATTTATTTTATTTTATAACATGATAACTCTTAATTTTTGTTCTCAGGGTCGTTCTCAGGGTAATTCGGTGAAAGCTATATGATGCAATAAAACAAAAGTTCTTTTACAAAATTATTTTTTATTACATTCTTTAATTGAATATTTTCAATAAAAACTGAAGTTACTCAAAATCTTTACAAAAGATCTTATATTATATTTTAAAATCAAATCATGATTCTATCTAGTGAAGATAAATTTGCAATTATAATCTTAATGATAAATCTTAATTTAAACTTATCTTTTCAGTGTTCGTTATAGATGATTTCACAACATTTTCACGAGCACGTATTTTAATTTAGACTGATTACATGTTGAATTCACACGCACAATATTAGTGTAACAATAATCACTTTGCCCTTTGTCTTTAAACCATCGTTAAAACTTTGAAACCGGTTATTGTACCACGAGGTGTGTACAAGTCACTCGTTCGGTAGGTCATGTTAAGTTAAGCGTCAGAGATGGACTGGGGTGAGGAATGTCTCTTAACCGTTGAAGTCGGATTCCCGCCTTTTTTCTTTTGGGTACGCGACTATGACCCTTCTGGGTATATCACGATGTGGCTGTTTTGACAGCTGCTGCGGCCTACGGGCAAATTTGGAATGATATGTCCCGTTCTGATTGGTTCGTTTCAGAACTCGTCATCTGAGTTCCTCTACTGCACATCAGTCACTTGTGACCTGGAGGGGATTTAGTGGAAAATAACCAACCGACAAGTCGCTGCTTGTCTCACGCTCCTACGTCGTAACTTGCTGACTGTTTAGTATCAGATATTCCCATGTGTTTTGATAATTCTTGGAATTCGACCCACCCATCCTGTGTCGAACAAAGGGTTTGTTTACAGTGATTTATTGCTGGAGCCTCTCGTCTGTCCCACAGTTATTTTCCACACGACAATTCTCTAATATGATTTAAAACTCCTCCATTTATTTTAATTAAATAAATTCCTCTTCTTCTGTATAATAATTTATTATTTATCTAAATTAATTAATTTGCCTATCAATTTGGTGGACCTGTTACACCACTCCTAGAGGTTTATGCCTACTTTATGTACGCCGTTACATAAATATGTAAACTAATGTGCAATTTTATACATAGTAATAATTACTGCGTTCTTGTGGATTTGGTAGGAATGCGGGAGGGACTAACAAGGTGCTGGTCCGTCCATCGCATGACATACATACAGAAAAAATAACTACAGTACTAGTACTCGACTCACTAACTTGACACACATGTAGCGGATAACGGATAAACGCAGGTTTTTTCTTCTCTGTTTATTTCTTCTCTGTAGAAAACCTCCGATGTGCGTGTGTGGGGTGGGAAGTCTTCCGAGTGTCGGCCTGTACAGTAGTTTAGAACAGTAAGTAAAGAAGGTGGAGCATCACTTTTCTTTATTCGTACTTTTAACATATTGCTTGTTAATGTATAATTGAGATACATAAAACTCATAAAGAACGTTATTAATAAATACTATGACGAAGAGTTTGTCGTCAGACACTTTGTTAGTTATGCGATATAGCTATTTACGGGAAAGTAAAAGGCATTGAACTAAATTTTATCACTTAATAAGACACACCAAACTGAAACTATTAAGTCTGATGCACTATAATGTGTGATTTAACCGTTAACACGTAGCTTTTAAATAATATTTCACATTGGTGTACAATGTACATGTATTTTTTTATCTACCTTTTATTAGGCTATAATTTGCTAAACCTATTTTCGTTTTTAGACAGGTTGTCAATGCAAGATATCAATTCAACTCTTTTATTGCAAACTTTCATACACTATACCGATATTAAAAAAAAATCAACATTTGTCTGCTTATCTTGAAACAAAACATTTTTATAAGAATAGTATTTTAAAGGATTCAAGCGTTCATAATTAGATGACTGCTGAGAAGGGTCGTTGGTTGAGCTGAGAGTACTTGTATGTGTAGTTGGTTGAGCTGAGGGTACTTGTATGTGTAGTTGGTTGAGCTGAGGGTACTTGTATGTGTAGTTAGTTTCAAATGGTTGTAAGTTAAATATTTTATTTCTATAAGACCATTTGAAATGATTAATACAATATCACATACATTTTTGTGGGAAAATTATCACAAAACTAACATATAAGTAGATTTATTGAAATTTGTATGATTTAACAAACATTGAGTATGTTATAAATATTCAAAATTATTTTTAATTGAACATATTAATATTTAGTGAACGTAAGTTTATGTGTATTAATCAACAGAATATTGATATTAAAATACTTTGGCAAAAGACCATTATTTTTACATTTCCCAGAGTGATATTATTATTATTCTGTAGGTCTAAAAAAAACAAAAATTTAATTCTTTTTTCATCTAAACTCGGCATTTGTGTCGGTGTTTTAGGAAATTTCCACGCTAAGCTGAAGAAATCACTTACTTATGTTTCACTATAAACATGCAAATTGATATTATCTGCATAAATTTTTATTCGTGATTATTGAATTAATTTCCCTCATCAAATCGATAACCCATTCAAAAGGCTCCTTGTATTTTTAGTGCGGAAGCTCGACTCAAATAAGCTATCTCCTTCCATTCGAATGTTGTAACATTAACTTTCGTTACATTATTTATTTTAATTTAATCCATTGATTAAATTAATTAATGATATTTAATAAATCAGAATTCTTTAATTTATTTCTTTTTTGTTTCAAATTATTTATTAAATATTTGTGATTTGCTACCTTGATGAGGTTATTGTATCACATTGATTCAATACTTGATTCTTAAAAACAAAAGTAGCAGAAATTTGATTTATTTTATTTTATAACATGATAACTCTTAATTTTTTGTTCTCAGGGTCGTTCTCAGGGTAATTTGGTGAAAACTGTATGATGCAATAAAACAAACTAAGTTCTTTTACAACATTATTCTTTATTACATGTTATTAAAATTTTCATGAATGATTTACTTCTCAATACTTTGAATATAACAAGAATTTAAATGATAGATTTAAATGAATTTTACATTTTATAATTCTAAAGCTTAACTAAGACTTAGCTTTGCACACTGATGTTCTTGAAGCCATACATACAAATTCAATAAAAAAAAAATAATTGACTTATTCTTCTTTATTTACTATACTGTTAACTGTTTAAATGATTTAATTTGTTTAATTAAACATTTTTTAGAAAATTAATTAAAATGCAGAAGTCCTGTGGACCTCTTCAAATACTGTTAACACTAATGAATCTAGTAAAAGAATGAACGAGGCTCTAGCCGTTCTCGTCTCAGGTCAAACATCCACAAGACTTGCGTGTTTCTCCCCCCTTTTTTTTCTTAACCAATCACACACCTTCTTTCCCCCTTGTATTCTTAAATTTCGTCATTCCAACTTGCTCGTCTCCAGGAAGTGCTGCCTCTCGTGAGAGAACCATGAGTTAGGCAAGTCCTTTGGACTAGTCTATTTGTCTTGTAACATGGAGACTCCCCTTTTCTTTGTGACTATTTCGACTCGTCCAAAGGCGACACGTTGACGCATGTCTGTTTATGATAAAGTAGAACGGACGTTGTTTGTTTATTTCTTAGAAAACATCTGTCATTGTATCTCAAATATAGGCGTCTCCGTTCTCTTGGGTGGGCTCTTACTTGTCTACAGTAATTTTCAAATATTATTTGAACATTCACTAAATATTTGTTATTTATTTTAATTAACTATATCCTTTTCCTTTAATCAATGGTTTATAATTTGTTTGAATTAATTAATTTATCTACCAATTTGGTGGACCTGTTACAGTACCCCCCGATTTTTTGCGATGTGTGGTTAACGCGAGTCAAAAAATCTATTTCTCGGCATGATTCGCCAAATTGTCTATTGTTCCGCAAATAAGTCTTAGTTTTACAATGTTTGCTTATATCTAATATGAAATGAAACTATCAATTAACATATAGCTCAATCTCAAATTACATATTAAATTCCATGTAAGAAATCAAATTTAAAATGAACAGTTGTATTCAACAAAATTATTTACATCATCTATGCAAATTAATGAGTTATCATTTAAAAAGTTACAAAGTTATCAATTGTAAGTTAGTTATTTACAAATTCATTATACAATGGGTCATTACCTCCTGCATAGTTGTTAATCAAAAATCATTTATTCAAAAATTATAGTTATCTGACAATATTTCAACAAATCCAAATTGTTAATTAACAATTCAACAATTTATGAATTAAAGTTCTAACAGTATTTCATCATATACAATTGTTAACAAAAAATTTGTATGTATTTGATCATTACAAGTCGTCAATCAAAATTCATCAATCATAAATCAAAATTTGTCAAACAAAAATTATACATTATACCTTCAAATTCATACCTTAAATATCAATACATTCTTAAATTGAATACACATGTTTGTTAAACTTAATAATTCACCAAATCATAATTCCCTTTTAAATACTAAATGATCAGTATTTATTAACAAATTATTCAAATCGTTAGTAAAATTCAACAACTGTAAATTAACAATGAAGTGTTCATTCATCTACATATACTCATGAAACAAAAACAATGATCTACAAATCAAAATTCACAAGTCAAAAGTAGTAATTCATAAATTACATATCATCAATTAACTATTATACATCATCTAAAATTATACAAGTTTCCAATTACCATCAATGATTTGTAACATGAAACTATCAATTACAATACATAGGTTATGTATCAATATCAATGGAATACAAATCAACAATCATTAGTTCACTATCAAAAAATTGATTGATCCTTAACTTGTTAACAATTTATCATCTTTTAAATATCATGATCATAGTCATCTGCTTATTAATTACAAACGCCTCTCATATAAATCATCACTTTTTAGAAAATTATTATTCATCGACTCAGCAATTCATCAATCATTTATTTTATCACCACCCTACTAGGTCCCTCAAATAAATCCTCATTTCTTTAAACCATCTTTAAATTCCGTAACCTGTTATCAAGCCATTTACCATTCTTTAAATACTAAAATCCTATTTCACCCCTTTGTCCGTCTTTAAATACAAGTATCCGTTATCAATTCTTAAACCCTTCTTTTAATACAGTAACCTAATTTCAATCCATTACCCTTTTTTAATTTCTGTATCCTATCTCATCCCATTAAACCTTCTTTAAATACAAGTATCCGTTATCAATCCTAAATCCATCTTTAAATTCCTATATCTTTTTTCAATCTTTTATCCTTCTTTAATTTTTTTGTTGAATAAATTCTTAATCACTACACAATCCACAACATTCTCAAATAAATCATTACCTCTAAAACAAATCTTTACATTATCAAGTCAGCCATTAATCACAAACAATTTTCCAAATACATTTTCAATCATCAATAAGTCATTATATTATCATACATATCATCAATCTCTAATTAAATCTTAACATTTATCCTTGATCAATAAATCAAAGATCCCTTAAAACTTTTTACATATTATTTATCATTCAACAAATGATCAATCCTTAAAATTGTACATCATTAATTATCAACTTATTTACATAATAATTAGTAATTTCAATCAATAGCTCATCAACTCTTACATTTATATAAGAATGGCTTGAATTATTCTTTACTAATGAATCACATAAACATTACTATATTTACATAATAAGTCATCAGATTATACTTATTATTTATTTGGGATGAAATTCATCAGTCCTGAATCAAAGTTATCAAACAAAACCATACATTGTGTAGCAAAAATATATGGTACACATATTATCAGGTTGTATATACGTATTGATTAATCTCAATAATTTATCAAATCCTATGTTAATACAGGAACAGTCTGTATTATACATTGTTAATGAACAATAGATACATTACATAATTCTTTGTCATTGATGCAAGTTATTATTATTATTTATTACTTTATAATTTATTATAAAAATTATTGTAATTCTTTTCAGTAATGAAATTATTATTTGAATTAATATTTATATCTCACATATTATTGAATAATATAAAAAATTTATCACTAAACACCATTGTCATTTTTTCATTATTAAAAACTTATCATTTATAAATTATTTATACTTTGGTTTTGTTATTTATTTGTTATATGTTATTTATTTATTGCTATTATTTATTTCATACATATTTGCATAATATTTTATTTTTTTTATTTATTAGTTTGAAACATATTGCCAAATTGTTGCTACGCCAGTGGGGTCTGATGTCACTGCACGTACTTTGGTCTGGTGATGGAGTTGTGGCTACGCCAGTGGAGTTAATTATGGTCCGACGGGCGTCTATCATAATTGTTGCTGCATCAGTAGTTTGATTATAGTTCGACTTGTTCCGAGCATGGTTGTTCCATGACATCCTGTTGCATCAAAGGAGTTTTAGTTGCTACGCCAGTGGGGTCTGATGTCACTGCACGTACTTTGGAATAGTTCATTTACAACACCATAGTGTTCAAGTATGAACCAGGGTTCTGGAACATTGTAAGTGTTCTTGTAGAACATTGGTTTTCTTCAGAAGTTATTGCTTATTTTGACAAAAGCTTAAAAACAGTCACTCACTTTTATAAAACTGGATACGGTCCAAGTGTAAAGTTTTACACTAGTTCGCACTTGTTTTTGTTTTAAATTTAAAGTATTGAAAAACCAGAGTTAAATTTTGATAATGTCTGCTTCACAGAACTAAGTGTCTTGTAGATTAAACAGATTGTAATGAATGTACAATCAAACACCAACCATGTCTGTTTTACACCCGTGGGTTTTGAAAGTCAAATAAAGATAGATGACACAAAGGTTGATTCATGTGTCCAAAATGGCTGCTCTATCAAGTTGTTGGTCTTGAGGGACTGGAGTGCCGGGATGCAGAAAGTTGACAGGGCCATGTCAATGGGTTGACTCGGCGTGTCCCTGGGCCGGCGGCTCCGCAACACCATGTCTCTCGGGGATAGGTCGGCGCTCCGAACACCCATCGGTGGCACAACACTGTTATTTGTGTCCATACAGTATCAATTATTTTCATGGCAATGTCATTCTACCTGAACCTATTACTTTAATTACTTTTCTGTTATATAATAAATACAGCATAATTTACTTACTGACTGCTAATTATTACAATGGTTTTAATTCCATATGCAACTAAATTGATTGAAAAATTATTTATGAAACATTTTAAACAAACTCATATTTAATCATCTTTTATCTTTCCTGACTTGCATCATTGACAAGTGAAAAAGTCATAATAAATTATCATCAAACATTGCAGTTACACTCTATTCATTAATTTGTGATTCTTATCACTGTTCTTAGTATCAATTGCCGTAATAAAATTTGCTATCAAAAATTACATTACATTATTACAACATTTCATTCTCATTTGACAATGTTATATTTTAAATTACTAATCTAATGGTGTCCGCAACATGACTTGTAAATGGGGAATTGCCATGCTGCAGATCACTTTAAGCTTTTGTCTTTAGACTCTGTTGTCAGGGCTGACCAACACCCGAAGCTGATATCTTGTGCCATTGTGTGGTTAACAGAGTACTTGGCGTTAAAGAATTTAGAATTTTGAGGTGGCAAGGTTTAATTAGAATCGAATCGTATCACTATTAACCACTGGCTGCTTACCTTATATAAATTCTTTAAATGATTATAAATCATTTAAGTTTGTCAGATTACATACAATAGTATGTTCAAAGTATATCATTGAGTCATATTACATTATCATAGATACATTATGGTAATATAACCTTATAATAAATCTCATCTTATCATCTTCATTCACTTATGGTTTTCATACGATTACATATATTATGTATCTTTAAAAGTCATATTCAGTTTTTACATACAAGAGTTACACAAGCAAGGTATCATTTTGGTTTTACATATCCTTGAGTCATATCATCTTATTATTTGAATAAACATTGACAGGTTATACAAACATTGTTTTAACATTAACAAGTCACTACACAACATATTACAAGATGTTTCACCTATTTATTTTAAGTGAACTTAATCATCATCATTCTTTGAATCATTTTTCATATGAACATACAGGGTTTATGACAATAATATATTTTAGTAAATCTCCATACTTCTTTCTAGTTTTACTCATTTATCAGGTTATTATTTTAAAATATTCAATATAAACATTCATGGATTATGAAACGAGCTACTATAACACATCTCCTCAAACTATCTTATTCTCACCTAAAAATCATTTTATTATTAGTGTTATATTCATTTAACACATATTATTATCAAAGTTTCATTTAAATCATTTAATATTTTTCATATTCATTAACAACTCTCTGGTTATTATTCTTTTTCACAAATTTTTTAATTAGGCCTATCATATATTTACTATTATGACATTTGTAGATATTTTTCTTTTAACAGTCATTTTACCATTAAAGATATTTATTTATCATCTTAGTTTAACATTAAAGTCACATTATTTCAATGTTATATTTAAATCTCCTATTCAATCACAAATTCACCTTACTGGCAATATTATAATTCTTCAACTTTCATTTGTTTATTATTACATGACATCTTTTAAATACTCTTCTTTATTTATTTTAATACAACCCCCTTATCATTATTAAAGTTACATTGTTTCAATTACTATTTATTTATTATTTCATCTTTAAGTATCTTTTATTGAATGGCTAGGTTTACTGTTTAGTTTGCTGTGTAAATGAGATTATCCGAGAGCACTGATTCAAATTTTTTCTTTTTATATTTAAAGTTTGAGGAGCATGATAGGTTATAATATCTCATCACATAGTTTACAAAGTCATCCGTGTTCAATTCAAAGTTTTCACCCCCCATCATATCATTTTCAACTTCTTTCTGTTTATTTATTCCCCAGTATTTATTTATTACTTCCATTTCAAACTTAAAGAACTCATTCAATTCTTTTAGCCTAATTCTGATTGTCTTTAGTTTAGCATCTTTATGACAGTTAAATTCATTTATGTTACTTTCAAGGTTAGTATTACATACTGCCAAAGCTTTATTTATTTTTTTTATTTTATCATTTAGCACATTGTTTTGTAGATGACCTATTTGCTTCTTGAATTCATTGTTTACACTAGGCCTATTCATTTGACTGCTTATTTCAGAGCCTACTTTAGTGGTTTTCACATTTATTTTTATGTGTTTAGCTTGCAAAGTTTTATTTATTTTATCTAGTTTATTCTTGGCACTAGTTATTTTGATAGTTGATTCCCTATCTTGATCATTTACTTTATTGCTACCATTACTTTCATTTAACTCATTTGCTACACCAAAGTACACTTTTACTCTTTCACTTTTATTGACAATATTGTCTTTAGCATGGTTTGTCCTATCATTGACATTTTTTATAGGCTCATTAATGTTCATTTTAAGTTCATCATTTAACTTAATTACACCCTCACTTGCTTCTTTAATCTTCACACTTCTTCCACCTAACCTTACATTGATCTCATCAAGTTTAAAGTTTATTTCATTGTTTATGTTTATCAGAAAATCTAACCTCACATTAGTTTCCTCTTTTAGCTTTAAGTTACTGTCATTTGCTTCTTTCATTTTAATATTAACCTCCCCTAATTTAACATTAATCTCCTCTAGCTTGGTATTTATATCATTGTTAACTCCTAACAGCAACTCTATTTTATTGGACAATAGACTGTCCTTATCATTATTTACTTTGATAGGTTCTTGCCTATCTTTGTTCGCTACTTCATTCACAACATTAACCTCCTTTATCTCACTAACTTTATTTTCACCTACTTTTACTTCTTTGATTTTATTGTTTATAAGTTTATCTTCAAACTTATCTATTCTTTCATTTATATCTCTCCTAAGCTCATCTAATTTTATATTGTTTTCCCTATTCATCTCTACCATATCAGTATTAATTTGATTAAGTTTAGTTTCTACATTTGTATTTATGTTATTAAGTTTTGTCTCTAAGTTGTCATATTTAGTGTTCATACTTTCATTTATTTTTGCTAACATGTCCATTATATTGGACAGTGTGTCTTCCCTATTTAATTCTAACATGGCTTCATTACATTTGTTTTTATTTAAATTCATTTTCCTAATAACACTCAGGGAGGTATCAGAGTCCTCGGAGTCAAACTCCGAGTTTTGGACTACTTCTACATCAGCCATGATTTTTTAGTAAAATTTAATGATTGAAAAATATGTCCTATGAATCTTTTTGTTTTGTTAATTAAATTTTTATGAAATTAAAATATGTTTTCCTAGGCTTCTTTTATCTTATATTTTAAATATTTTCAGCTATATTTAATTCACTACTATGATATACAGCCTATCACAATTTTTATATAATCAACTTGACATGAAATTTCACATAAGCTGTGATTTTTTAATAAATTGTTAACCAATTATTTTCATGTGTTTTTTAAATAATATTAAAACTTAAAATTTGCATCATACAGCTTCACGTTGTTGGGGCCAATCTGTAACATTAACTTTCGTTACATTATTTATTTTAATTTAATCCATTGATTAAATTAATTAATGATATTTAATAAATCAGAATTCTTTAATTTATTTCTTTTTTGTTTCAAATTATTTATTAAATATTTGTGATTTGCTACCTTGATGAGGTTATTGTATCACATTGATTCAATACTTGATTCTTAAAAACAAAAGTAGCAGAAATTTGATTTATTTTATTTTATAACATGATAACTCTTAATTTTTTGTTCTCAGGGTCGTTCTCAGGGTAATTCGGTGAAAACTGTATGATGCAATAAAACAAACTAAGTTCTTTTACAACATTATTCTTTATTACATGTTATTAAAATTTTCATGAATGATTTACTTCTCAATACTTTGAATATAACAAGAATTTAAATGATAGATTTAAATGAATTTTACATTTTATAATTCTAAAGCTTAACTAAGACTTAGCTTTGCACACTGATGTTCTTGAAGCCATACATACAAATTCAATAAAAAAAAAAAATAATTGACTTATTCTTCTTTATTTACTATACTGTTAACTGTTTAAATGATTTAATTTGTTTAATTAAACATTTTTTAGAAAATTAATTAAAATGCAGAAGTCCTGTGGACCTCTTCAAATACTGTTAACACTAATGAATCTAGTAAAAGAATGAACGAGGCTCTAGCCGTTCTCGTCTCAGGTCAAACATCCACAAGACTTGCGTGTTTCTCCCCCCTTTTTTTTCTTAACCAATCACACACCTTCTTTCCCCCTTGTATTCTTAAATTTCGTCATTCCAACTTGCTCGTCTCCAGGAAGTGCTGCCTCTCGTGAGAGAACCATGAGTTAGGCAAGTCCTTTGGACTAGTCTATTTGTCTTGTAACATGGAGACTCCCCTTTTCTTTGTGACTATTTCGACTCGTCCAAAGGCGACACGTTGACGCATGTCTGTTTATGATAAAGTAGAACGGACGTTGTTTGTTTATTTCTTAGAAAACATCTGTCATTGTATCTCAAATATAGGCGTCTCCGTTCTCTTGGGTGGGCTCTTACTTGTCTACAGTAATTTTCAAATATTATTTGAACATTCACTAAATATTTGTTATTTATTTTAATTAACTATATCCTTTTCCTTTAATCAATGGTTTATAATTTGTTTGAATTAATTAATTTATCTACCAATTTGGTGGACCTGTTACAATGTCAACAATAGAAGGTTAAACTATTTTACTTAAACTTCCTATAACTCAGTGCTTTACGCCACAGAGAAGAAAGCAACAGAGGTCGCATCATTTATACGTTAAATATGTGTAGAATAGTTATTCCTCCAGTAGGCCTATGCATCGATGTACTCTTAAAACTGGATCGGTCACGGAGCGGGCGTAACGTAGCGCAGAACGGTCTCAGGGGTAAGGGGAAGGTTCCCCCACCATAGTTCAGTAACAAAGACACCGTGAATGCATAAGATTCATACAGACATGCATTTCATTAGTCATTATATTTTTATGAATTGTTTAATAACCGATACGTCCATGAAATATCTAACGAATGTATGTGGTTATGGTGAGATGAGGAACCATTCTGATTTGTACGGGGTTAAATCAAAGCATTCTTAAAATCATTTGCAGTACACCTCCGTCAATTTTATTTAGAGTAGAGGTGATTTATGATTTATAAATAGAGTAAACAGAAATATTACTAAGCAGTCTGCCGGGTTTATGTTTGTATACACAGTTGTAATATTTAGACATATTGTTAGCTTAGTTGTTAGCACTTCTGCTTCATAGGCAGAGTGTCATCCACACATTTGATTCATGTGTTTGGACCGTTGTTCCGTAACATCGTTTGTAGATTAAGTAAAAAATGCAACTGGCGTAAATAGACTAAAAGAAATACATAATAAAACTAGAGGACACCCTACACGCTTCGCGTGCCAACCCCGCCCCTTGTTGCGCTCGATACACCTCGGCATGCGACAATGACTACTAATAATAGTAGACTATCTGTATAACGTAAAATCATAATATTAAATTTAATTACATTATCTCACTCACACTAATTGCGTTGCTATCTATTCATTAGTAAAGGATTACTTAGCCTGTGTTTATTTCAAAAAAAATATTGTTTTTGTTTAACATCTGAAAATTAAAGTCTTATTGCATCAATAGGGTAATGTCAAATATACAAAATAAAATTGTTTATTTATTTACTAAACAGCTGTTATTAATTTACTAAAATCAACTCAATGTTATTCTTATAAAAAAAGGAAATTTTGGGGTTGTGGTTGTATCCCTTAGGAATGGAATTTCGAAAAATCTTTTCTTAGCGGGTCTCTCTGATACTAATGCTAACTCCCTTTAAAATCTCGTGTAAATCCGTTCGGTGGTTTTTGAGATTTCGTGATTAGTCAGTCAGTCAGTGAGTGGTATTTGGCTTTTATATATATATATATATATATATATATATATATATATATATATATATATATAGTGTTGATTTATTTTTAATGTTTTAACTAGCTGTACCCGCTCGCTTCGCCGGTCATAATATTGAGTTTGATTTAGAACCTAATAGCTGAAAGAATTCAAGCATTTTTGCTTCTTCTACCAATATTACATTTTTTAGGAGGCATGTCATAAAAAGTAAACTGCAAAACAAATAATTATTTATTTTTTATTTTCACGTTTCACCACATGTTTTAATTACCGAGGAAAAAAGGTTAACACCAAATACAGAACACCTGATCAAGTAAAAGTAGTGTGTGCTACACTCTCAAGGTGAAATATAGAACTACAATAAATCAAAGCATATACAGTACTGTTGTTGTGAGAACTTCAATCTGCTTATGGCATGTGAAACTACATTAAACCACACAGTCATATGTTTTTTGTAAACAATTCAGATTCTCCATTTGAGTAACATGGGATCTTTAGGAGCCCGTGGGGCGGGACCCTGTGGACGGATCTGCATCAAACTTCACAGAAACCATCTCGGGTGTATACAGGACAACATCCTAAAGTTTCACGGCGATCGGTTGGATGGTTCGGCAGCGCATAAACTTCAAACATATATATATATATATATATATATATATATATATATATATATATATATATATATATATATACAAACATCCTCTTTTATAAATATAGATATACAAACATCCTATTTTATAAATATAGATTAGTATGCATATAGGTCTATTTGAGATGCTTGTGTATGATTTAGTTTTAGGTTATGTATTGTCATTTATTTTGATGGTGTTCATAAGAAATAATCTAATTTAACAATTTTGAAATATAAACTAACAATCCTTTTATTTCTGGACAACAATTTCACATTAATGATGTTCATTACCATTTTATTTTATGTACAAATAGTGTTTTAATTTCCAACACATTTTTCCGTACTTAGACATTAGCCTGCAGATTCAAATAATAAAATTTTTATGTAATAATTCAACAACCGAGCAACAATTAAAATGTTATTCTTAAATGTCTTGGCATTTTAAGTTTTTCTACATTAAAAAACGATGTTCTGTACTCATATCTTAATTTATAAATTAATTAACTGTTAACAAAACAATTAGGATTTAAAGAAATTGGAAATAATGCCAATCAGACTTTATTATTTTAGTATATAAACTATGATTCATTCACCACCAACACAACTGAGTTCTTACTAATACACCTAACAGCTGTTTACAATTTGCTGGCGTAAACATTGCTTATTTGTAGTGTTCTGACGTTTTGTTTAATTTAAATGTCTAATGGACGAGGGTAGGCACCCGAAGAGTGTAGAGGAGTCCCCTAATTTAACATTTATTTTAACGAAGTTGAAATATTACTATTAAAATATGTTTATCCTATGGTAAAGCAGGGTAAATAATAGTTGTGTATAAACTTAACCTGAAGCTAAATTTTATTATTTTAGATTAAGATTTTTACTTTGCAAAAATGTATTTTCAGATAATTCTGATATATTCTATTGCGAGTTACCAGAAATTCCTAGAGTTAATAGCATTTCCAACAATGTTTCAAATTTTGTCCAAATATTTTTGTATCTAATCATGTTAGTTTTGAAATTACTAATAGCTCATTTGGAATGATTGCAATAATAGTCTATTAGTGAAAAAATAAGAAATGATATTATTTGATTTTATAGTTAAAAACAGTATTGAACAGATCAGTTTTCCAGATTACCATGAAATCCGGAACTACGAAAATAATTAACTGTGGACAAATGCTACAAAAGAACAACTTTAAGCCATCAGAATTTACTGTTCTTTGCAGTATAAGTAATTTATTTAGATGTACAAAAAAGTATTTCATAAGACTAACGAATTTTATTTTATGAAACTGTTTAAGAAAGCTTTATGTTATATGAAGCTCTTATACAGCTATATGAAAATCAGTAACACATAAACTTTG
Source organism: Stictocephala bisonia (assembly GCA_035578905.1). Taxonomy (NCBI): domain Eukaryota; kingdom Metazoa; phylum Arthropoda; class Insecta; order Hemiptera; family Membracidae; genus Stictocephala; species Stictocephala bisonia. Next base: position 103,385 of record JAQJVL010002224.1, read on the forward strand.
TGTTCTTCTTTGGGGCATAATAAAGATCATAGTACATTTTTATTTTTAATGTTTTCACCCACCTAATAAAAACTAATTTTGAATTTGTGTCAAGCTACTTAAAGAAGTATGAATATATTAACATATCGCTAGGTCATACGGAGCAAGGACTACAACTTTGTAGACTTGCATGACCTTTAGGCCTGAGAAGCCCCATCAGTCAAGTACGCAGTCCACCATCAGCCTACAAACTGTCGGACTTGTATCAAACTCGCCCACTTCGTGTGATTGACTTAAATGTCATTTCGTATCCTTTGATAAATGAATACCACACATTTTCTTCACCCGTAGAAACTCCATGTAGATAACTAAACAAATCTACCTCATCAAAATACTAACATCAATAACTTTTTAAAGCATATGACTCTTCTGAAATTAGTAAACATTTTTATATTACCTCCAGTATTGTAGACAAGGGGATACCCCTTCACGCTTCGCTAGCCATCCCCGTATCGCTAAGCTCGTGACGCCTCGGCCTTCGGCCTCGGTCTGTTGACTATAAATATTAGTAGGTACATTGTATCACGTAAAACCAAAATTCCTATATACATTTTTTTACAGTACTTTATAACTGTACTTGCGTTGCTACCTATTTATTACTTAACACGGAAAATGTTATTAATTAGCGTATACAGTATATAAAGTATATGTATACTTAGCCTATACAAACTTACCCTTTCTAACATTTCGAAAGTCATATAACCACAGTGTAATAACATATAGCCAAGACACTTACATTGCAGCACTGTGGAGCTATTGCGACGCTAGCGCTCCTAATGGCAGGAGTATACAACTAAACCACATTACACGTTGTATTGCATTGTGTCTTGCAAAGAATTAGAATGACAACAGTATTAAAAGTAACATGACAGTGATTGTGGACTGTGATGAACATGAAAGTAATTATATACATAGGTTATTTGACCTTCACTAATTTAACAGATATTATTTAATTTTATTTATTTAAACCTCTCTCCCTCTCCCTCTCCCTCCCCCTCTCCCTCCCCCACCCTCTCCATCTCCCTCGCCCTCCATCTCCCTCTCCCCTCTCTCTCTCTCTCCATGTTATTCTATGGCCGAAAAACGTACTTTGAGGGCTTCCCGTGCCCTTCAGGTTGAAAATATTGAATAATGAAAACCTTATTGCATAACTACGAACAGAGGCTGACACCTTAATCGTTAAAATTGATCAAAAAATTTGGGAGGAGTTTCGTTTGTTTGACATAGGTCTAATTTGTGCGATGTGTTGATTTAAAAATCTGAAAAAGTGTTCATTTATGGCTAAAACATATCATTTTCATAATTTAATTTTAGAATTTTGAATGTTTGGAGTAAATTGGATAGTATGGCGAGACTCTGTTATACAGTCACGGCACTACGTTAATAAATGGTTCCAAAGAATTGGCACAAACAACCCCCCCCATATTAAACTCTACAAAATGAAAACTTTAAAAAATTCCCAGTTTGATTCCCAAATAGTTTTTTTTTCCCATAACTCAAAAACTACTCAAGATGGACACATTTGGTTTTTACTAAACTATTTTAAGTTGTAATTCACATCTTTTCTGAAAATATATTCGTTTAAGTCGTTTGAGTCGTTTTTGAGAGAATTCCATTTTTGTATGTTTTTTGGCCATAAAAATAAAAAAAACCAACATTTCAAAAAATTGAAAAAATGATCAGGAGATATTGACTAAATACATCTACGTAAAACATTTAATACAAATCTATCCATCCGTTTGGTATCCAGCGAACTGCACATACACACAATCATCAAATTAAAAAAAAAAAAAAATTGGGTGTGCGTCGCACCACACGGTGGAAGTTATACTTCTTTGGCCATTCTCATATACCCACTCACGCACACAAACAGACAGGATATATAAATGAAATATAAGACATTTTTCAATATTATTCAATATATTTATCTTCAATATATTATACGTGACTTCATTATTATATTATACACCTATATTATCATTATCAGTAATTTCTTCGATTAAATTTCTTCGATTAACAATCGATTAATCTATAGTTCTTAAAAATTTGTCCTTACTTTTCAGCGTGACGCGGTTTCTCGACCAACATCCCATCCCAAAGAGTCTAACGGGCGCAAAGAAGTATAACTTCAAAAACATTTTTTTGTTCAGGGGACCCTAAAATGGATTTGTAGAACAACTTGTAAAAAGGGTTTTTTGACGATTACAATACTTTCTCTATACTAGCGCATATGGAAGAAAGTAAAATTGACGACGAGCTCTGCTAGCGCTCCTGGCAGAAAAATGTACCTCTGCACTATTTACATCCACAGCTGTTATTAGTAAATGTCAAATAACTTATATCTGTAATCTGTTATGTCACTTTTTATATTGTTACTGTTCCACTTCCCCAGCTGTTTGATACGTTACTGTGTAAAACTGTGTTTATTTCGTTCCGATATTTTTTTGGAAATATTTAATAATTATTGTTCTTTTTAATTGTAAAAATACTTAAAATATGTAAGGAAATTCGCGTTTTTGTGTTTACTTGTGTATTTTCTTACCAATATATTGATCTGAACCTAATTGTAAAGTAAATGAATACCTCAAAGGTTAACCCGTCAAATGTAAACAAAGTATTGTTCATTGATGTGGGTAATGACCACAATTATTGCTCTAATGAAGGAATAGTACCTGACTCATTTGGACACACTCTTCCCAAGCAACGTGAAGATGAGACACCAAACCAAAACGGTTGGCAAAGGGTGCCGATCAGAAATAAGAGACTTTTGCCCTCAGGTAATGGGTTGGATGTTAAAAAACCTTGTACAAGGTCTGATATGAACAATCCTATCAACTTACGCAATAGTTTTGAGTGTCTAAATAATCCAAAACAAACTGCAGATGAAGAAATGTCTCATGACCAAGACGCCAACAAAGCAGAGGTAAGACCTCCACCAATATTTGTCCCAAACATTTCCGATATTAAGAGTATGATTATAAGTATTGAAAAAGTGATAACAAAGGATTCTTATTCATACAAATGTATTACCAGAGATAAGGTAAAAATTAATGCTGTAAACATCGATGCATACCGTACCCTAGTCAAACATTTAACTGACATGAAAGTAAGCTTTCACACTTATCAAATTAAACAGGACAGGGCCTACAGAGTTGTACTTAAAAACATGCACTTTTCCACTGAACTTCAGGATATAAAAGCAGCTATAGAAGATCATGGTTATGCTGTTAGAAACATATCAAATCTGAAAAGTTCTAGATCTAAAGATCTTCTGTCTATATTTTTTGTAGACTTAGAGCCCGCACCCAATAACAAGGACATTTTCAATGTACAGTTCTTACTAAATGCTAGAATTGTATTCGAACCTCCCTATAAACGTAATGACGTGGTACAGTGCAAAAAGTGTCAACGGTACGGGCATACCAAATCCTACTGTTGGTACAAAAATCGCTGTGTGAAATGCGGTTCAGATCACCATACAAATAGTTGTAACAAATCTAAGGAATCTCCGGCTACATGTGTACTATGCGGTGGTGAGCACCCTGCCAATTATAAAGGATGCTCTGTATATAGAGATGTTAAAAACAAAGCTTTCCCTAATTTACGTTTGAATGTTTCAAAAGGACCAGGGACTTCTTCACCACCGGGGAAAGACAAAGTTGTTAAAAACTTACAATCGCCTATTGCCCAGCCTCGAGAATCTTCTTTAACAACAACTACATCATCTCTGACTTACGCAGGCGTAACATCAGGTCGAACAAATGCGGAAGAAAATTTAAATAAATTAATCAATGGATTTCTAAACAAATTTGAAATGCTCATGTCACAACAAGCCCAACAAGTAGGTACACTGATCAACCTACTAACAACCGTCATCTCAAAACTAAAATGACTAACCTCTATAGGATTGGTCTTTGGAATGCTAACGGCTTGGCCCAACATAGCCAGGATATTAAGATTTTTATTTCAATGCATAAAATTGATATAATGCTAATAACTGAAACACATTTTACTGCCTTAAATTACTTTAAAATTCCAAATTTTTCTATTTATAGCACCAACCACCCCGACAATACCGCTCATGGGGGAAGTGCTGTTTTAATTAAAACTACTATAAAACATCATGAAATTACAAAATTTCAGCACAATGATTTTCAAGCTACCAGTGTTGTGGTTGAAGATTGGATGGGTCCTTTGACAATTTCTTCCCTTTACTGTCCGCCTAGATTTAACATCTCAGACCAGCGATTCAATCAGTTTTTCAGCTCACTTGGTCCTCGCCTCCTGGCAGGAGGTGACTACAATGCTAAACATGTAATGTGGGGATCAAGACTAGTAAATCCTCGGGGAAGAAATTTGCTAAAATGTATAGATAATAATAATTTAAATTATTTATCAACTGGTCATCCTACTTATTGGCCAACAGATGTAAATAAAATTCCAGTCCTGCTTGACTTTTTTGTAACTAAAGGGATTTCTCAAAATTACGTGGATATCACCTCATCTCTTGATCTTTCATCTGATCATTCGCCTTTGATACTGACTATAAGCTCGTCTATTATGTCAAAGGAAAAACCTCCTACACTGTCAAACAAAAATACTAATTGGGATCAATTTCGAGAGTTGTTGAACAATACCTTAAATCTGACCATTCCCTTAAAAACCGTAGGAGACATAGATAATGCAGTTGAAATCTTCACTTCTTCCGTTCAGGCTTCTGCTTGGAAATCAACTCCGGAACTGCGTAGTGAAAATATTAATCAAATTAACTATCCGTTTTACATAAAACAAAAGATTGCTGAGAAACGTCGCTTGCGAAGAATCTGGCAACATTCAAGAAATGCTGTTGATAAAACAAACTTCAACCGGGCCTCCCAACAGCTGAAAAGAATGTTGCATGATATAAACAATGTTTGGTTTCAGGAATTCACATCAACCCTTTCTCCCACTGAGGCGACTGATTACTCATTATGGAAAGTGACGAAAAGGATGATGCAGCCACAAGTCCCAATTCCTCCTATTTCCAAGCATGACGGTTCTTGGGCTAAAAGTAGCATGGAAAAGGCAGACTTGTTTGCTAACCATTTTTCAAATGTATTCATACCTAATCCTGTAAACAGATGTAATGACATTGGTCCAAATGTTAAAGAATTTCTGGACTCACCTAATCAGCTGGAAATGCCAATAACCTCATTCAAACCATCGGAAGTAAAGGGAGCAATCGAAGGACTTCGTGCTAAAAAATCTCCTGGCTATGACCTTATTACAGGAAAGGTGTTAAAAGAGCTCCCTAGGAAAGCGATTGTTTTCCTTACTATATTGTTCAACGCCATGTTGAGACTCGAGTACATTCCATCTCAGTGGAAGGTAGCTGACATTATTGTTATTCTGAAACCTGGTAAACCACCTCATCAGGTTACTTCATACAGACCGATAAGTCTCCTACCGATTCCATCAAAACTGTTTGAAAAATTGTTTTTGAAACGATTAAATCCATTATTAACTGAGCTAAATTTACTTCCAAATCATCAGTTCGGATTTCGACCTAATCATTCAACAATTGAACAGGTGCATCGAGTTGTTGATAAAACCAGGCAAACCTTAGAAAAAAAGGAATTTTGCTCAGCAGCATTTCTCGATATAAGCCAGGCTTTTGATAAAGTCTGGCATGATGGGCTGCTGTTCAAAATTAAATTACTTCTACCTCATAATTTCTACAATCTAATAAAATCTTACCTATCCCAACGATACTTTAGAATAAAATTTCAAAATTGTTATTCAAATCTAAAATTAATTGAATCTGGAGTTCCACAGGGTAGTGTATTGGGCCCTTTACTGTACACAATATTCACAGCTGATATTCCAACTCACCAAGAAACTCTAACTGCAACATTTGCAGATGATACTGCAGTCCTTGCTTCTCATCGGAACCCTTTTACAGTTTCTCAGATCTTGCAAGATGTTTTAAATTCAATGACAGATTGGATAAAACACGTTGGAGAATACAAGTAAACGAGAGTAAATCTATACACATTACATTTACACTTAATTTGGAAAACTGTCCAAATGTTTCCTTAAACAACACTCTACTAACTCAACGAAATGATGTTAAATATCTAGGAATTTACTTAGATAGGCGACTGACATGGCAGAGCCATATCTGGAATAAACGATTGCAACTAAATGCAACATTTTCTAAAATGTATTGGCTTTTTGGAAAAAGATCCCACCTCTCCACTGAAAATAAACTATTACTGTACAAAGTTGTCTTGAAGCCAGTATGGACATATGGCATACAGTTGTGGGGGACAGCATCATTATCAAATCTGAACATTATTCAACGTTTCCAGTCAAAGGTACTGAGAACTATATTGCAAGCTCCATGGTATGTTAGGAATGCAGTAATCCACAAAGACACAAGAATTGACTACGTGCAAGATGAAATCTCAAAGTTTAGTATACGTTACCTAAAGAAGCTTGAAGCACATGAGAACCATCTTGCTGTGAATTTATTGGACAATAGTGAACACATTTATAGACTAAAAAGGCATGACTTCCTTAGTTTAAGTGAACGTTTTTAATCAATTATGTTGTTTACAGTCTTTGGAAGGTAATCAACCATTGTTATTTAAAATAGATCGAATTTACTTATTGTTCATTATTGAATAGATTGTAAATATTAAATAAATGTTAAAAAAAAAAAAAAAAAAAAAAAAACTGTTCCACTTCTTTGCAAAACACAATGTTTATGTATGAATGCTGTGTACAATAGCCACGGAACATCTTGAGCTGTGGCTGTCACGGTCCTTGTCGGGGGGAGGGGGATCTCTACCAATAAACAGCGTCTGGCGTGCTACTAACATTGCTGTGAACATCAACTTATCATAACACAACTCCCATATGATTACTCACTGATACTCGTATTTATGTATAATAATATTATTTGTATTATAATGTGTTATCATATTATGATAATAGGCCATTATTATTTTTGTCTAAACTATAATGGGAAAAATAAAATAAAATCATATGGAATACCAAATAATAAAACACTAGTGAATTTATAGAATGTAGGTTATGTTAGTAAATAACTACTGTACAAGTTTTGATTGTATGCAGTCCGTTATTTAATTTTATAATAAGAAACACATACTTGTGAATAACTTTGTGAACAATATGCAAAAGAATCTCTTTACATATATTCAGCTGTTTTAAATTAATATAAATCATAACATATGTGGCTGAGTTATAACAACTAATAATTATAAACAAAATATGCACTTAATATTTGCAATAACAACACGTTTTCGACACAAAAATAAGGCAGAGACACTCCAATCAGCTGATTAGCAGCGGTAGTAATTGTCTGTATGTGAGGCTAGTACAAAGCCACGCATGCGTATGCTGTACCCTCCCCCCCCCCCCGCTAATCAAGAAGCATTTGAAAAGTAACGGTTTCGACAGCACATGACATTCCGTGGCTACTGTAGTTGAATGCTACACTAATATCAAGAGCGCTAGCCCCGCAGCCCCGCAGCGCTGCAGTGGAAGTGTCGTGACTGTACGTTATTACGAGTAGACTGTTGTATGGTTATGACTTTTTGTGATGTTACATACACTACGATCGTTGAATTAATTTTTCAGTTTCTTCTTACCTTGCAAAACCTCATATGTTCAGAAAAGGATTCTTTGTGATAAACATAGAAAAAGATAGCAAGTGATAGCAAAATAGGAAACGAATGAATCCAATTAGGAAACGAGCATAGAAGGAAATTTTACAGAGAAACCGTGACTCTAAAAAATGTCTTGGTGAAAGTAAGTAGTATTGATTGGTATAACCTAGTGCTTTCCAAAGTAATGGCGTGTTCTTCAGTTTCGAGATAATTGCTCACGAAATGTCCAAGAAGAAATTCTAAGACGTACTGGAATTGTCGGCTGTCTAATAAATATAAGTGGCATTTATCTCAAAATCGTTGAAATTTAGACAGGTTTAAAAATATAGTCTTGAAAACTATCCGACATGTATTTTTAGTAATGGGTTACATTTTGGTGTACCTTGAACTAACTATGAAAAGTTCTCAGTACCTGTGAGGGGAGGAGATTATCTATATAAATTGTAATATGTGTTATTGAAGCAGTCTTGTAACAGCAAGTATGAATGCGTTCTATAATTCAATATTTACATTATTTCTGGGTTTAGATTACGTTCCTTCTGATTAAAGTCTTGAACTGTTCAGAAGTTGGTTTTAATTCCATAAGAACGATGTTGTTTTCGAACCGGACATACGATCACGCGTATCCAAACTACACAGGTATTTTTAAACGGATTTTTTCTAAACAAATAGCAATTTTTCAAGAATGAAACTGTGCGTTGGAATTGTTTTGCAAATTCCCAAATAGTTTTATAGAAAAAATATGAAAATTTTTAATTTGAAGTTTTTTCATCTATTTTTCAAAACTAGGCGTATGTATTCAAAATATCAAAAGTAAATCCAATACGAATTATGATGACGTTTAAACGACGACGTTTAAGATTTGTTAACACAAATCTTGGTAAATAAATAACGACAAAAATATGGATTCGTAAATAACATTGTTTTTATGGAACTAACACCAAATGGCTGACAGTCCATGTAGACTCTTAAAAATAAAATGAGCAGATATCAAAATATGGTAGTAATATTTTAACGAAAGAATTAATACATCTACGTTCAAAGTAAAATGTTTCAAAAAAATATAACTGCTGCAAAATAAAATTAATGCAACAGTTAACTTTTCACGTAAATAATTATTTATGATGAAACAAAAAGATGTTTTAAATATTACTCACCGTTCGAAGGTTTTATATAAATTTTATTCTATTCATCAATTAGTAACTGTAGCGATTCATGTTCTTACAGTGTACAATAGTTCTGACTAAAAGTAAATACCGATGTAAATTGAATATTTACAATAAGTGAAAATAAATTATACCTATATACGTTGCATATTGTTTTACAAATCGCTGTACTTTAACAAAAAAAAACTATCATTTGTTTGATGGATTGTTCCACAACTAAACTGATAAATGCAAAAACTAAACTGTACGATCCTGTGCAGTAATTGCTAAATAGGCTGCATTTACTAGAGCGTTATAAAGATGCAATATAAAACATCACTGTACCGGATTTACGTGCTATTAATCATTCAAGATCCAAGATTGCAGGTTACATTATCTTTCCCGATAACTAAGTTCTACCGCCTTCCTGTTTTAGATTTTCGGTCGGGCTAGGCTGCTCCTATCCCATCATCCATCATGTGCTGGCCAGTCAACGTGGATGTGATGAGCTGTTACTGGAGACAGAAAAACGAACCATTCTGATATATTGAGGAAGTAGGTCCTTGAGGTTACGCAGACAGCACATGTATGTATTCTGATACTTCCCAGCCCTGAACTCATCCTTATAATGGTTATACAGTATTGGTTTCCTCCATAAACAGAACCATTCTGATATATTGAGGAAGTAGGTCCTTGAGGTTACGCAGACAGCACATGTATGTATTCTGATACTCCCCAGCCCTAAACTCATTCTTATAATGGTTATACAGTATTGGTTTCCTCCATAAACAGAACCATTCTGATATATTGAGGAAGTAGGTCCTTGAGGTTACGCAGACAGCACATGTATGTATTCTGATACTT
>JAQJVL010002225.1:0-113105 GCA_035578905.1 Stictocephala bisonia
GCATACAGATTTTCTTTAAAGATTTATTAATATTATATTTCCTCATGCCTTGGTGATTGGTATATGGTTTATTTATTAATTTACAGCCTCCAATGAATTTAACGAGGTTTATAATCTCGTGCATTAAAATGTTTTTGTTAAAAAAAAATGTTTATAGTTTTTCTTGTCTTATATTAATGCTGTATTAAAATTCAATAAAACATTTTAAATTAGTTTTCTATAAGAATTATAACTAAAATTGTTAGCACACAGAATTGAAAGTTAATAACTGAAATTTTACATATCGTTTTTATGTGTAAAAAAGGATTGCTAAATTAATATACTCTGTAAAAAAATTTTGGCAATTATGCAGTAACACGGCTTATACAATGTCACCTGTTTGTATGTCGCCAATTAAATATGTATTTTTTGTCTTCAACAAAGGAAGCTGCTCCGACATGATTACAGCTGTTGTTACCGTAGCATTTTTTGTCTTTCAGGTTCACGGCACCAGGAATACCTGTATCCGATCTTGCATAAGGAACATGGTGTTGGGAGGGTGGACCCTTTAGTCTATGGCGGGGAAATGGCATAAATGTGCTGAAGATAGCACCCGAGAGTGCTCTGAAGTTTACGGCATACGAGCAAGCAAAGAAATTCATCAGTAGTAAAAACTCTAACAAGGACTTGTCCATTCTGCAGAGGTTTATTGCTGGGTCTTTTGCTGGTAGCGTGAGCCAAACTATCATCTACCCCCTTGAGGTTAGTTAGGCTGTATGTTCAAATTTTAATATTAGTATATATGCCCTGTTTTTTGCTTAAGCCTGTAACTTTTCAATAATCTAATCATTTCCATATGTTGTACCTGGGAGTAACTTTATATGATAGCTGGCATTTAACCTCCAATGCATCTGTCGCAGGACTGAGTGTCCACATTTCCGAATAACTGATATTATATTTAAAACTAAATATTTCTAGTGGCTGTGGCACCTTAATACCTTATCCGGGTACCCTTAATAAAAACATAAATTACTTCAGAATAAAAATGAATCTTTAATGGCGTCAATGCGAGTAGAAACCTGATCATACACTGGAAATGGAGTGCTAGGCAATGTATTAGCGGACCCACAGTCCGCAAGCAGTGCACCAGCTGTAACAAAATGTTACGTGTACTGCCGGGGTTAAAAGCCATCTTCAAAAAAAGAAAGGGGAAATTACAGCAGCTAAAATTAAAACCATGGCAAATGTACATCATATTGCTGAAAGAGCTTGGGGAGCCAACTCACACGTCCTGCGTACAGTAGTATTGATCTGCGTACTACAGTAACTTTCACTGGTTTATTTAGCTGCTGAATTATAGTTCTCCTGTATGGCTAATAGCGCATAGTAAAACAATTGATGTTGTGCATCTGTGTGCTGACTGTGTACTAAAAAATAAAGTCTCAAATAATTACATAACATATTTGTTCAGATTGTACGGGAAAACGAACATCATACAAATATCTGGGAATAATTTTAGATCGGGAACTTAATTGGAAAAATCATATATCATGCATAACAAATAAATTAAATAATGTTATTAGAACTTTTTTACTTTTTAAGAAATATTCGCTGAGAAAAAATATTTCGAATGGCTTTAATTTGCTCTAGCTAGGTCAATCAGCAGAGTATATTATGACTTTTTTATGGGGAATGCATACAACATAAATCCAAAATTCAATTATTTTTGTTAGCAAAAGAATTGCATTATAATAATTATCTATTCAAGAAAATTCAGAACCTTCACGTCCTTTGTTTGATCCACCTACAAATTCTACCATTAAAATATATTTTTGTTATTAAGTATAAATATATTATACATGGGGGATTCCCCAATCAGATGATTGAATAAGATATAAATTGAAAATGTAGATCATTTTTCCAAGACCCAAGCCTTAATAAAACCTATTATTGGTAAATCCCTATATTTTTATAGCACCATGGATGTTTAACAAAAAACTTCCAATTAGCATTAAAGTAACAAAATAACAAAGGAGCATCTTTTGAAAAACTCAAGAAATGGTGCTTGAAATTGAAAATAAAGATGGTCTTTTTTTAAATATTTAAGTTTAATTAAGTAGTTGTATAAATTATTTTAATTTTCTATAAAATTTAAACACAAATGTATTTAACAAGAAGTTATATGTTTATTTTCTGCACAATAGTAACTAAGTTTTGTTTAAATGTAAATATAAGCAGGTTGCATGGATTAAGTTTTTTACATTTTCTTAAATTATACATTTAATTTGTTTTAATGACAGTTTATTTTTTTCAAACGATTTTTTCAAAACGATTATTAGTCGCTGCTATTGAAAATTATTATTAAATAACGTGAACTGGATTCCTCCAAACAGGCTTAGCCTTGGCGACCTATATTTTTTCTTCTACAATAAATTTTTTGATTAAAAAATTTTTTTTAAAATTTTGGTTTGAATTTAAATATACTCAAAAACGGCAGGTAATTATTCAATTTTCCCTTATTATTATTATAATATGACAATTTAATTATGATTTTGGGTTATTTTTTGTTTTTTGTCATATTTATCTTTTAAAAAACCTGAGACCTAGCATGAATGATAAGAACAGTATGTACAATATCCTTTTAAACTTAATAAAATATATGTAATTATGTATTCATTATTGTAAATTTTAAGAATGTTATAGCTTAAAAATTATCTTTATCTGTTTTCAACTTAATAGAGTCGGGATAGTCTATAAGAAGGCACTCTCATAGCATCTTACACTTTCTTAGCTCCTCAGGTGCTGTGCATAATAGCTTCTCCAGAAGATAAGAAGTCATAAGTCACCACTTAACGAATCAATTAAGTCTTGAACCATCCCTATTACATAGAACCTCCTACATCAGAATGGTCCGCTAAAATACCGAAACCCACCTCCACATAAGCTTTCCCCAGTTGAGGCAAGATCAAACCACTTGCCAATAATACTGGCCATAGCATGAGAAACAGTTTTTGATGGACGAAATAAGTTCCTTAGTAACGATCCATAAATACCCTGTAGGTAGATACACCTTCCTCATAGAGAATAGACACAAGAATCAGTCATGTGATGCGGAGTGTAGAGAGTATGATTTTTAAGTAATATAGTTTTGAATTTTAAACTGGAATAGATTTCCCCACCCAATGATAACTTTTAAGTGTTAAAAAATCATGCTGATTTGTGGTGCCCAAATGTATTCCCAAATTAAATGTAATGCCAGTTTTAAAACCAGCTGGGATACGGGCCCTCACTAATAAAACAAAATTAGCAGCACAAATTCCTCATTAGATAGAAATAACTATTATATGGTGTAATAATCAAGGGTAATATTTTAAATAATAAATGTATTTTTTTTCAAAAGGGAAGGAAATGCAACTTACCGAGATAAAAAAATTACATATTAATTGATTCCAGAATTATTTTATATTTAAATAGGTATCGGAAACTTTTGTTTATTTATGAATGTGTGATAAATCAAAGTATGTAATTGAAGTAATATCTTAACTAGCTAACGAATATGAAGTTAATCAGAATATCCCGGCAGTAATAAATTACAAAATAAACATATTGATAAAGACCCATAGAACTGAGATTTAATAGTAAGCAAGTAAGATTGGCCACATTTAGAAGTCCACTGTAGAACACAAACACTTGGTGTTTGCTAGATTTGTCATTAGAGGGGCAATACAATTTCTTGAAAAGTATCCAATCATGAGAAGATGAATACTTAAAAATACACTTTCAATGTCTATGCAATTTAGACACTTAAATTATTTCTCATGGGGAAATAGTCTGGGCGTGGATAGAAAATTGTTTTTCTACAGAAGTTATGAAATGCAAAAAGATTATTAGTTTTATTAATTTGTTCTGAAAAAAAACTATTTATCTTTTTTCACAACATTTAAAAAATTTAATATCAATTTTTTAATTCTTAGGTCCTGAAACTAGACTAGCTCTAAAAAAAACAGGCGAGTACAAAAGAGCATAATGTGATGCTGCTACGAAGATCTTAAAGAATGAAGGTGTGAAGAGCTTCTACAGAGGATACATCCCAAATATGATCGGCATTATCCCATACGCAGGCATCAATCTGGCATGTTATGAGGTAAGAGGTCATAAGATATTTTTCTTTTTTGAAGTTTTGTCACTTAAAGAAGTGGTTCTCCCGAAAGTTAAAAAATAAATGGATTGAATAAAAAATTATAGAGCTAAATCTGAGACTCCCCAAGCAATAATTCCTTCAGAAATTTTCTATTGTAGACTACTTCTAACCGTGTAACTGGAGCTGGATCATGAAGAGATCAGTATCAATTTGAGAATTTATTTTGATTGAGGATGTTTTTAGCTAACAATTGTTTTATTGTTATTTAGTTGTTATTTTAGAACTAATTGACAAAACTTAGTCAAACTTGGAAATATAAATTTGAATTGACACTAGATCTGTCCTGTGATTGCTGAGAGTCTATCCAATCAACGGGGTCACATAGTTACAGATTGCCCCCTATGTTCTTTTAAGGAGAGATTAGCTAGCTTTATTAAAATCAGTGAGGCAGGTATTAAATGGTTCGATGGATTGGATTCAGCTCTGTGACAGGATACCTTTTCTGAAATAATTATATTACAGCTTTTTATATATATTTAAAATAATAAATCATAGCTGACAAAATGCCATATGATATATAACATAGATATTTCAATTTCATTATGATTTTAGGCTACAAAAAGAAATGAAAATTGTCTAGTATATGTGAGACACAGTACTGATTTTTCTTTATCGTCAACTTGTAACGTGAGCAAAATTGCATTTTGATATTGTGGTTATTGTTTCAGTTTAATTGTATAAATATCTCGGATTATATTTTATAGCTCGTGTATTCCACAAAAATTACAACATAAATTTTCATAGACATATTACTTTTTGCATCATTTGGCCAAGGATATTGATAAGAATGTCCTGTCTTTTTAGTTTGAAATATACTTTCTGAAATCAACAGTTGTTAGAAGGAGCCAACAAAGATTTGAAAATTATCATTTTGTTGTGTCATAGATAAGAGAAATCTTGTGTACTTGTAATTTTTTTACTGCCTAATTATACCTCATACTATGGCAGCTCCAATCAAACGTTCATACTATACCAACCAAATATCTCTGAATTAATTTACAGTAGTTGATTGGAAAAATCCAAAACAAAATCATGTATATCAAGGGACAAAAATACACCTGAATTAGCTAATCTTTGTTTGAAATTGGCAATACATATTTTTTATTTCAAGTAGTCAAAATCCGTAAAATGAGCTCATTTCAACCAAAGTTATAGAATATAAAGCAGTAAAAAATAAAAAACTGTAAAGAATTTGTTTTATTGAAAAAACATAAAATGAAAGTTATGTTAGTTTCATTTATCATGAAATTTGAATCTTTGATAGTTTAAAATTACAATTAGATCCAGACAGATTGCGCTAAGCAATTTTTCTTCTGATTATATTCTTATGGAAAGTCATAAACTCTAAATGTTTTCTATCAGAATTTATGAAGTCCTATAGACTAATTCAATTTACGGTATTCTGTTAATCAATATAAAAAAAATGTTTAGCAGTTTCTTAAAACTTTTTTGTATTTTGAGAAGACATTCTAACATTGTACTGTTTCTGATGAGTAATTAATTAAACTTATAAAACTCTCAAGGTTTTGCAGATGATTTTCATGATGCTGAACATCTTTTAAAAATCCATATTGTTTAACAAAAATACTATTTCGATGAGCATTTTTAGAAATAAAGGTATAACCCTTGATTATTTACACGTATGTTGTGTGTGTGTATAAAATCAAAGCTATAACCTAATTTTAAAATAAGAAAATATTACAAAGGGAAAAATGCAAACAAACCTGTTAGGGGAAATTACAAACAAACCTGTTAGGGGAAATTACAAACAAACCTGTTAGAGGAAATTACAAGCAAACCTGTTAGGGGAAATTACAAACAAACCTGTTGGGGGAAATTACAAACAAACCTGTTAGGGGAAATTACAAACAAACCTGTTCTGTAGAATATGGAGAGTATACTTTCTTGACACATTAAATACTGAAAGACTAAATAATCACACACCTAAATGGCTAACCACAAAACATTATCACTTACTACAGTCACCCCTCCTACAAAAATGGCGGGAACAGAAAATGAACTAATAAAATAGCACAACAAGCAGCGAGTGACATATTGTTCTCCAGCAATAACTAAACTCACGTTAAGGCAATGCATTTGAAGCAGGAGTGCTACGTAATTTAATGTAGGTTGTATTCAACATGTTAAAGCATACACAATTACTTGAAATGTTTTGATTATATGGGTACTAATTTTTACTGCTTTTAAAAAGTCAAACTAAAACGCTCTTGCATAAAGACCAAATTCATTATTCAGTTATTTTTACTGACAGAAATTAATTCTCTTTTACTTCAATGAAAAAAAAAAAAATATTTTACATGTATTATTGGTGTGGTGTATGCTAAATTATGTTATTTTCTGTAGACCCTAAAGAACACTTACCTGCGGTCCCATAACAAGGACCAGACGCCTAGCCCGTTACTACTGCTGGCCTGTGGCACCTGTTCCAGCACCTGTGGGCTGGTGTGCACTTATCCTCTAGAACTTGTTAGTACTCGCCTCCAAGCTACACGTAAGTGGTCCATAGCACTTGCAAGCAATAATAGCAACTTTCTTGGTTGAAATTCTAACCTTATTTATTCAGTAAAGCAAGAATATGTTTTAAAAATGAAATAATAAGAAACATAGTTATATGGAAATTTATTTATTCTTAAGACACTGATCTTCAAGATATGGGCGAATATGAATTTTGAATGAGCGTGATTGCAAAAATAGTCATTGTTATTAAAGCTGACCATTCCTTAGAAAGTGTCATTTATTAATAGTCCAATTACAAATGAACAGCCAGTGGTTATCAGCTGATACTTTTCCAAATTTGTTATGACTTTGATTGAGGTCGAAGTGAGAACTTTTAGCTCATGAATCTGAGCTTAATCTACTACACTACATACCGATCTCCAGACCTTTCAGTACTCTTAAGCCAGCTGTATTTAATATATAACTAGTTTTCATTGCCATTTCATTCTATTATGAAATTAAGAAATAAGGACCACAATATGAATACAATGGTAAAAACAATGAATGATTTTAGAGGACCTCTTACTTTATTAAAGTCAATCTCTATGAGAACTCCGACTTACTTATCACATACAGTGTTGAAATCTCCATATTATACCACTTCATTTCTGGAATTCAGTGTTAAATGATAACAAATGTCAAAATTAAGTTTCCATAATGTAAAAAAATGTATATAAAGTTAGTAATTTTAGGAAAGAAGACATGTTGAGCTTGTTATTGTTTAATAAATTTCTAGAACTTAGATAAGTACCTTTAAATAATAATTATGTTACTCATGAGTCATTCATCTTTTCTGTAATCAATAATCAAAATGTTATGTTATTTGCAGATGATAATAGACATACCATGATCAGCCTGATTACTGAGATTGTATCCAAAGAAGGATTTTTTGGTCTGTATCGAGGCATTACACTTAACCTGCTGAAGGTTGCACCTGCAGTTAGCATCAGTTACATAGTCTACGAACGCTGTCGCCAGACACTGGGTGTCAACATGACGTGACTCCTTCATACCAATAATCATCAATGCTGTGATCTTCATATTTGGCTGTACTTTTTGTTCTTCCTATTCAAATGTTAACTGGCCAAAAAAGTGAACCGTTATAATAGTCACTAGCTTTTGGCGTCCTTGATCCCACAACATTAATCCTGGATGTAACAATCATGTCCAGAAATGTGTGTAATAAGGAAAAGTGACTGACACATGTTGATTTCAATAATCATAGAACAGGTGTCATATACTTGAAAATGAAAAACAAGAAAATGTGACTGAAAATGCTGATCCTACCAGTCACAGAACACCAGCATAAATGAAGAAGAAAAATGTTTCTTTAGTCCACATGCTCATCCGGTGCAGTTTGGCAACTCCTTTCTTGAAAACTCTCAAGAAGTCATGTAGACCAAACGAAAAGTATTGTTTGATTGAATACAACTCAATAGAATGTAACTATAGAAATATTTATAATCAAACTAATTTATAATAAATAAATAATTCCTAAAAAAGTTGACTAAACATTTTATTGAACAGGAGAAACATTTTTTAATCTTAAGGAAATACCGTCCGGCCAATGACTTGCCTAAAACTACCTGTAGTTCTACCTGTAAAGTAGTGTGAGCACCTGTAAACTGTAGCCATACATTCTAGTTATATATTTAATTTTGATTTACTATTGTGTTTTAAGTAACGTCAACCAAACGTATTACTGAATTAATCTGATTGAAATTAAAGAGCAAAAATTATCAGCCATCCTTCTCCTAAAAGTTAAAGGAATGAATAATGCATGTAATCAAACCATGCGTTGTAATAGTGATTTAATCCTCTACATTTGGGTACGCAAAATTACCATTAGTGTTAAATTGGATAATTTAAGGCCAATCTTAAGTTTAAAAATGTGAAAAATCAAATCCAAAACAATTGATAATTGGTAAATTGTAATACCTCGTGATAAATACATTATAAAAGAAAAATGTTGTTTCTTTTGTTATACTCCGTTTTAAATCAAAGCTTTAGGTCTATGTGTTCATCCTTTATACTATACGGGATGTCACATTATTATAAAAAGTGTTTATACTTTTTTATAATAACACGTACACTCTTATTCACGTCAACTAACAAGTATTACTGCTATTGACAGTCACGGATCACTCTCTTCAATAGCCTATTATTCCAGTTGGGTGGTAACTTAGCTAATAGCAAAAGTAGAACAAAATCAATAATACATCATCATATTAGTGTAGAATATTCACTTGAACTTTGACATTTTGATATTACAAGTACTGGATTAATTCGATGAATGGAATGTGTCAGCATTGATCAAATTGGTTGTGTAATGTCCGCTGTCTTCAGTCTTAAGACAGCTATAAAGGGAATTCAGTGAAAAATTAACCATAGTGGAGGAACATTTGAAACGTTTTAAGTATCTGTTCTATATTGAAAATATATTAGGATTCAGTTTTGTGTCACTTGAAAGATCAAAGAAATCAACTAGCAAGAAATTATACTCTAGTATTTTAGTAATGGTGTGTGTTGTATTGATTTTAGAACCAATTGTAAAGGTGTTCATGTACAAAGATGGTGACAAATCCATGCATTAGAATATCATGGTCAGAAGAGCAGATAGAGCATTTGGTATAGTATTTATTTATGTTTTGGCAATGTTTAGACCAGATCTGAAACGAACAGCCATATTGAATTTGGATGCGGTGAAATTCAGTTGACTGCTTATGGGTTTCAAGTTCCCAAAAACTGGCTGGAGAAAAGCCTGGGAAAGGATTTGGTTGGAAAATTCGTAGTCATAATATCAATCATCTTCGTCAGTAAGATCATTTTTGGATTAAATTATGGAATCATAGGGTCCACTATACTTACGTACTGGAATGTGTGGAAATGTTATCAGATGTATGGATGCACAATTTGTTTTATACAATTTTTGAGAATACAAAAGGCAAAGAAAATTGAGCTTAGAAACATCCATCGTCTGATTACTGAAGAGAGACTCCCAAGAGAGACGATGCCATACGTAATTGAACGAAGGGTTGCCTGGACAGAGAATTCTTAATTTCGTCAGAGAAATTCCGCTTTCTTGAAGTCAATTGAAGGCAACATAGCATGGAACACGACCTACAGTCTTGCTACCGGCCCTTTGTGATTTGTGTCGTATTATCAACCACAATCTTCACACCAATTCATGCCACTTCAAATAATCTAGTCAGTTCATTATTTGGCATCGTAACTCTCGTGTTAAACACAATCGCAACAATAGGAATTGTCAACATCGAAACCCTGAACCAATCATTAAAGAAGTCCACTATTGACGAGCTGACGATGATGTTGGTGGCTGATGCAGATGAGGAGACTAGACGTAGAGCTAGACATCAACTTTTACCCTTCCATTACCATTCTGAGCCTTTCACCTGTCACATTTTCGACGTAGATTTATCTTTGTTGGGTGACATCTTGGAAAATACACTTCTGGTTGTTACAACTATACTAAACAACTAAACTTACTATGTATTAAGACTTTCTAATTTATCATTGAAGGTAAGTACACATTATAAAAGCATATGTATGGTCTATTATAATGTAGTCACGTTTTATGTTTCCTACTTTTTATTACTTTTTTGTTTCATTGTATAAACTATTTTTTTTTACAATCCATAGGAATATTTGTATAGATAGTTTCGTGTTTTTTTTTCTATCTATTTACGGTATTTTTCGGTAAACATTAACAAAACAAAATTGTCAATATTTGTGTTTTTTGTATCATTCAAATACAAATCCATAGATCTGTATTTAGTAGATCCATAGTTTATCTGAAAACACGATAGTAACATTTTTATGATTTTATTAATATCAATATTGGTTTGAGTCACTGGTCTATTTCCGATCCTTTGGCTGTACCCGACGTTTCAATGTGTTTTTTTTTTTCAGGCTGGCCAACGTTCGTGTGTTTTTGCTACGAGGGTGACTCATAAAACGATCTATTACGTACAGAGCTGACATCAACTGCACCAGATTATGTGGATTATGTGGAGATATTATGTGGATACCTGATATGGAACTTTTCCTTGATAGTGTATGGGTACGAGTAGATTGTGGCAAGAAGTTTTACATCAAGTTTTGCGTAGTATCATAGACGTGCACACGTACATGCATAGTTCCCGGTACACAACAAACTGTAAGTACAGTATTGTATTTGGATTTGTGCTTGGTTGATCCACACGGCGTGCTAGCGTTGCTAGCTGTCATGTCGCACACTTTTTATTGTTTCTATTAGTTACCGCTGAGTTTCGTAGATAAACATTGGTTTATACATAGTGAATAGTGCTGAATAAATACTTTATAGAGTGACAGTAAACGTTATTAAACGCTATTTTATAAATTGTATAAAGCTCTTGTATTCATATGACCTTTACCAGACATTTATCCAGACATTTACCACTGTCCAGACCATCTTGGTTACAAGAACAATGATCTTAGTCACAATGTGGATTGCATCCTGTAAATTTAGCTTTTTGTTGTTCATTTACATAAAAACATTGACTGTAATCAAGTTTAGCAATTGTGACCTTTTTTTATCGGACGTTCTTTCAGTTTCCAAAATATTCTCACGCAAATGAAGCAAAGCCGGACCGTCCGCGCGCCTCTGTGAAGCGTACATTGCCTATTGTGAAATGTAGGCGTCTTTTACCGATATGTACCAAATTTTTATCTATTTTTTTATTTGGATTCATATGTATCGGGATCGGGATACCACATTAGTCCAGATAAAACGTGGTTTGTCGTATTAGATAATATATATATAGTTAAAAAAATCGTTGAGTATCATGAATGATGCATTTATTAAAAATAAAAGAGTAGGCCTACAGAAGCTGAATAATCAAATATAATTTCAACATTGAGAGAGATGGTGGAATTCCAATACTGTCAAATGATTTCAACGATAACTTTTATAATGGTAATCAAAATATAATTACAGAAAGGCCCGGAGAGAAATGTTATTCAGGAACCAGATTCAATGAGGTTCCTTCAATCTCAGAGAATGTAAAGTATAACATTTATTTCCTTTTAACTCAAAACTTCTAACTTGGTATAAATTCAATCTACACTATTGGGAAACTGGATACTTCTGTATTTACATTTTTCGGATAAGTAATTTACGAAAAATACAGTTATTTTGTTAAGCATTAAACATTTTACATAGCCTTATTAAGTAAGCAGGCCTGCTTGAGCCATTTTACCTGGAGTTGACATTTTAGCTAAATTAATAGGATCAGCCTTTTTTCTAGATATGTTTTTGGGCTATTTATATTTATAAATCATTGTTTCCTATTAGTATTATTTATTTATTCTTTTGATAAGAGAAATAAAAGTATTGCAAAATAGTTGAATCTGATGGTTGTTCCAAAAAAAGAATAATTGATTAAAAACCTAATTCAATAGTAGCACGTTCATAAGTGCTTATTTTTACTAACAAATTTAACCAACAGTTTTCTGCATTCATTTATACATGACCTTAAGCTATAATATTTCACAAAAATTCATCTGTGTAACGACAAGATTCATTAACGTCTACGATGGCATCGACTGACATAGACAAGATATAGGCGTGTACTTGTAGACTAATTGTAGGGTGAACTTAAATAATAAACCAGTTACCTCCTCCCCCCCACAGAGTGTTCCAAATAAACTCCTCTCATACAAATGAGAGCATCCCCTTATACTACTGTATGATTGTACAGGAGTTCGTAAACAGAGAAGTATTCGTGGCTGGATTCCATGCGAATGACTACATTTTCTTTCTACCTGTCTTATGTTCTTTTTTAATATCTGTGGTTTGACTCTAAATTTTTGTCCTATTTCTGTACTGTCACCATTATTAGAAAACGTCTCTAAAATTGTAAAATTCCAGTATGAACAGGAGCTACATTAATATATAGAATATAAATATATTGCTTAATTCTTTTATGGAAATACATAATATATTAACCAATCAATAGAGTATCGGACATAACTGAAGTGACTCCCAAAACGTATCCACAAAAATAAACATAAAAAGAGGAATACAAATGTAAAAAAGCCTACAGATAATTTATTATATCGTAACGTTGAACAGCAAAGGTAACACCTTAAACGTGACTTTTATTGAACAAATAGGAAAATAAGGGCATATATTTAAACTTGTCTGTAAAAGGAGTACCTACTCTTCAATTAGCAGCATAAATTATTCCTTTAATATAAAAAACGTATCTGAGAAAATAAGGTGGATTGTAGATAATCTAAAAAAATACTATGTAAAAACAGCGCCCGGGACACAAAAAATGATTGTTAAAGTAACATTTATGTAAAACAAAACCAAAAATATAAAATAATGGTATTTTTAGCATAACATCTTAATGTGCCAGGGAATAAATTTGAGAATAACATGCAAATGTGCCTAAATGAGCACGAAAACAAAACAAAATGGTGAAACTCACCATATTGAAACTAGCTAAACTGTTATGGGATAGTAATTAGAAACTTATGCGGAATGAGCTAGTAAAATGAGCAACCGAGAGCTACACTACTAAAAACCAATATTTTAAATATGCGAAACCATTTAAAAACTAATGTATTTAAAACTTTATATAGTTGAAATGATATATGTAAGATAATTAAAATATTATTTATATATATATATGATATGTTTAATTATTTATAAATAAATAAATAACCCAGACGCCCACCCATTTACGCACTGTAGTATTGGGTTAATTGCACTGAACACACAATAGAATCAAACTAATTCTGTACTATATAATGAAACCGCGGTATTGATTAATCTTATATATATATATATAAATAAATATATATATAAGATTAATCATAGTACGATTTCCAAAATATTTTTTAAAATTATGGCTTATTTAATATACCACTATGTAAATAAAAATAAAATCTTTTCTTATGAAAAGATTTTTATGTATACAATTGTAATGTCTTCATTTCAAAATAACAAAAGTGGTTTACAAAAATCATTTTCTCACGTTTAAGGGAGATTTCAAAATAACACTGCACTATTTTTCGTTTAAGATAATCTATAAAGAAAGAAAAAATTACACCATTTAAATTTATGTTTCTCTTGTTAAATTCAGCACGCATGATATAACATGATGTTAGGAAATATACCCAGTTTTTATTAATGAAATAAAATTTGTTTAGTGTAAGATCTTGTTTAATGAATATGCCAATGTATTTTATACTGTTATACGATCTTTTGAGTACAATTATCTTAATAAATAAGTAAATTATAGGTTTTTTATATTTTACTTCTATAAATAACTTGGAGAGAAAAAATATATCCATCTGAAATGAAACAGACACACATTGGCTTCACAAACATATTTTGCTGTTCTAAACAAACAGGACATTCGAGCAGTGAGAGCTTCCGGAGTGGAATGCTTTTAATTGGGTCGTATTGTAGTGTAAGCATGAATTTTTTTGTGGTGCAACAACGAACGGGACATATGAGCAGTGACAGCTCCCGGAGTGAAATGCGTTTGATTGGGTGGTATTGTAGTGGAAGAATGCACTTTAATTTAGTGCAACAACGAACGGGACATACGAGCAGTGAGAGCTCCCGGAGTGAAATGAGTTTGATTTGGTCGTATTGTGGTGTAAGCATGGGCTTTTTTGTGGTGCAATGATAAACAAGACATACGAACAGTTAGAGCTCCTGGAGTGGAATGCGTTTAATTGGATCGTATTGTAGTGGAAGCATGCACTTTGTTGTAGTGTGACAATAACTCTCACTTGTAGTTTTAATACCTCCCTAATTAACATGTGTTGATATTGTTGACAAGTTCCAAATCATGGTTTCAGTTAATTTAAATATATTTTCTTATAAGTTTTTGTATTTATAGCTCTATCAATGAATAAAATTACTTTTTTAACAAAAATCTTTATATGCTTAATTTCGTAAGTGGACCAGGCCACACGAAATGTCTCGAGCTATAAGGAAGATAATTTTAGCTAAAGATAGTAGAAAAATATGAGTAGTTGAAAAAACTCTGGACTCCACCCAACTGGCCTTGCATGATCCAACGATGTTCTATCACTAGAGTTGTTTTTTTATAAATATAACAACTGTTTATATTAAAACAGTTTACGTTGTTTCAAAGATTGTGTGTTTTTTAAGGGGACTCAAAACCGTATAGTTTTCTTACATAGTAAAAAAGCTACTGAACGAAAACAATACTAAATAATTGATTCTGTTACTTTTAACAGTCTTCCCGCTATTTGGTAGTCACAAATCACAAACCGAGGTTAAACGAGCACAGTGAGTGAAGTGGTTGGCACGCGAAGAGAGCAGGAATGTCCAATAGTCAATATTTTATTTAGTTTTTATTTAAACTATACAAGATAGAGTATCTAAAACTCTAAATTTATAAAATATCGTCTACAGTAATTTTATTTTGCAATGTTTCTTAATATGATCCAAATGAATACTACAAAATGAATGGCTATTAAGGTGGTGCAATCGGTTTTCGGTAAGTTGATTATTTTCCAATTTTATGATAAAAATTAATTAATGTACTTTCCCTTGAGACAGGAAAAATATAAAATTGTTTTTTAACCACAATATTGGAACTTGTGGTCTTATTAAGTGGTAAATTTAAGTGATTTTAAATATAGCATAAGACAAAACCGTTCAAAGTACAAGTTTAATTAAAAAAGAAAAATGAAAATCATGTTAATCTCTTCAGTTATGTCTAAAAAACGTAGTTACGTATAAATAATTAAATTTGCATTAGGCTTGATTTAAAATAACTTAAATTCACCACTTCATTAGGCCACAAGTTATAATGTAGTGGTTAAAATATTTTGTTGTATTTTTCTTATGTCAAATGAAGGTACATAAACTAATTTTGATTTCATAATTGGGAAATATTTAACTCACCAAAAATCGACTGTCCCACCTTAAAGTTATTGTGGTATAACCTTTATTTAATTACCATGAAGATTTATTGACTTTTAATTTAAGAAACATCTGGCGCATTTAATTAAAATTACTTCAGGTGAGGTATATTAATTAATCTCCTGAGCAAGCAGTGAAATTGCTTCAGCGCTGAGAGGGGTGGAGTTTCCATACATAAGGATGTCACAGTAGTAGAAAATCGTCTAACAATTAACATTTACATTATTCTGTATATTTTCAGAAATAATCGATGTGCTTCTATCGGTAATTTTTCGATCACTAATTCATATAGTTTTCAAATTGTCTAACATAATATTCATCTATATATGTATTATACGTGAAGCCGTTTTTTTCCAATTTCTTGATCGATTTTAACTATTAAGGTGTCAAAAGATTTGCCCTTAGCGTAGCGAGGTTGGCACGGGAAGCGTACAGGAGTGTCTACTAGTTTTTTTTAAATCTTTTTATTAGACGATTCCTTTTAACACTATTCAAATTTTTGGGTCTGGAAATGAAGATATTTAATACCGATTCATATTTCTCTTTGCACTTGAATACAGCGGGTTTTGGAGGAAAATTCTTCAAAGGCTAATCTGCTTTGCTCATATGTTTAAGTTTAAGAAATCATTATACTGTAGCTTATTTTTACAAATTCTTCCCAAATATGTTTTACTATAAAATACGTTTTTTTTAAGTATACAGCATAGATAAAATGAAACAGAGTCTTTCTTGTGGCACCAGTAACGCCTCAGTTACTTTTACTAATTATTTAAGTCTTTATAAATATGTTGTAATAATTACTAATGTATACTTGAACATCTAGAGCGGAGGAAGGGGAGGAACTAACTACGGTGCTGGTCCTGCCAGCACCCAGAGTACTGGAGAAGTAATTTCTGGACACCCCAAGTTTCTGTAACTATTTCTATAACTTTTTTTCTTTGTGGTCTACAGCTATTATCAGATTTTATATAATGAGCACTGTCTGTTTGGAGCTTGATGTTTATTTGATAGGGTGTAGTCTTAGTTACTCTGGAACCCACATTTCAGGAGAATCGTTCTAGGTCTGCTACCTTCACCTTATTCAGTCAGCTATTCTGGATAGTTTCTTCATTGTAAACCTTGATACATCCTAGTTGTTCAACGTTTCACTTTCCTGTGTTGGATCGTGGAACATGTGAGAGTGTTCAGCTAGTTAGTCATCTAGTGTCATCTAGTTAGTACTCACGGTTAGAGTTCGAAAATAAAGTAAGAATAAGTGAATTGGTATATTGAACCTCCAATGTACGTTAGTTGTACTCCATTATTTCAAACAAATCAATTAAGTCCATTATATATTAGCTATCTGTAACTTTTAGTCAAAACAGGAAAATCACTTGAAAGAAAAAGGGTTGTCTGGCAAATTGATGTAAATCAGATTTATTTTTAAACTTAAATGTTAAACTTATATACAATACGTTTTACTATATTACATATTAAATACAATTGCGTAATTCTATTGCAGCTAGAGTGTATCTGGTGTTCAATTTTCCTTGTATTCATTATAAAATAATAACTTATTAGATAATGATTCATTTATCCAATTTACGTTCAAAATCTCAAAATCATTCTCTTTCTAGATGCTTTGTTTTGGTATTACTATCTGGATTGTCAAAAATAAGGCCATTATAAACCATAATAACTAAAATAAATAAATTTGTCAAATAAATCAATAAGAAGAGAATCAATCAGTCCAGACACCATGAGTACGTTTGATCAGCGAAACACAAAGCCTTGGGCTTCTGAGCTTTGTGACTTTACTCTTTGATCATTCATTTGCCACAGGAAAAATGAAGTTCATAGCAAAACTTCAACAAAGTCAGGTCGATCACCAAGACCTATCCTCTGAACTCAAGGACTCCTTGACTGTATGTAGTTATTATTTGTATCATAAATGTGAGAAAAATATTGAAACCAGTAACATTTTTCTTTCAACTGATTCCTATAAATATATTAGATACCTCTTCATTAGATGGAATGCTAGAGCTGCAAAATAATACAAGTTTAGTTTAGAAACAAACATAAATAATAGCTTTCAGATTAATCACGAACATTTTGACTGTTCAATTTATATTTTTTAATGTACATTTTTAAATTAAATTATACATTCATTCATAGTTACAATTCAGCAAAATAATTACTTAATTAACATTATTCGTTACTTAGAAATTATTTACTTATCAATTCCTAAGACAACAATTATCTAAATGTGCATGAACATTTATTTCCAATTTATTTGGAAATTGGGTGTGAACAAATAAATATTTGCAAGAAATTTAATATGTTCAAAACTTAGGAAGTATCATTGGCTCATCGATATACGATATGTTTTTGGTTATCAGCCAAGTTTCATTAAAAATGAATGTTGACTCATTGGCATCGAACTGAAAACCCAGAGCTTTTGGAGTTGGGTTTTAACCGATTATAGTTTCAGCTAGTCTAGTAAATATATATATATTATTATAAAGTTAAAAATTAGGGCTACTTGTGTATTTTTAGGAATTAATAAAATTCAAACTGAGTACCCTTTAAATTTTTATTTGAATAATTTCACACAAAATGTGTCAACTTATAGTCATTTTCAAGTGTAAATAAAATAAATTAAGAATATAGTAATTTTTTAAACTTAATTATTATATACTTATTTTTTTATACTTTTATACATACTTAATTATTATATACTTTATGTAATTTACACTTTAAAATGGCTATTAAGTTGAAACATATTATGTAAAATAATTTAAAGTGTACTCAGTTTGAATGTTATTACATCATATATATATATATATATATAGGCCTATATATAAAAGTATGTGTAAAATAGTCCTATGTCCACATAGTAGCGCTTTTGTCTATCATTTTAAGTTGTAAAGATTATTTGCTTATTTTGACATTAATAATTTGGGAGAATTGGGAGAACCGGTGGTCGAGTAGTCTCGAATGGCAGGATTTTGAACTTAAGTGCAGGATTGAATCCTGGCCTTGTCTGGAATTATTTGTCAGCAATTTTCACCTTACACTCTACTGATTCTCCCCCTTACTTTCTCTGAATAAGTTCCACGCACAGATCAATAGTCTATGGGGAATGGACAATAGAGTAAGGGGAAAAAGGAAATCGGCCCATCCTTTTACAAATAAATCAGAATCTTTAAAAAGCATTCCCTTAATTACTTGTATATTTTTAAGGTAAATGTTGTTTATATATAAACTAATTTTAAAAATATTTATATATTAAAACAAATCATATAATATTGAATATTATCCAGTTGATGTTTATCTTTTTACAGGATGGAATATCCACAACCATTCGGTTCAAAGCCATGGATTACTACAAAAAATAAAATGTTTATCAGTTGACAGAGGTAACATTGTTACATGGGATTTAGTGTACATAGACATATCAGGTAAACACTCGGGAAACTATTAACTTTATGGATGAATCTAAAGTTTTATTTGTTTCAATTTCACTAAGCTTTAATGAAGTTCAGTCACACCATTTCACTGGCTTTGAACTTCCATCATTTTACATTCTTCAACGATTTAATTCCCTTTGATTACGCGTCTCAACAAACTCAAAGAAAGTGGTTTGTTAATTTGTTGTGTGATGTTTACTAGCCTTTATCCTCCCGGTGGAAAACAGAGCTTCTACTTCACTGGTTAAGTTTACTACTTAACTCAATATCTAGTGTTTATTAGAAGAATCACTTCAGTCAAATTGTATAGTTAATCAAAATAAATCAGAATGAAGCATGACCGATGCAAATAGATCACATCTTGTTATTGTTTTTAGGGTTGGAAAAATGCATAATACCTTATGGATTAATTAGTTTTATATGAAAATTGTATTATAGAATCGTTTTTTCGTCTGGAAATTCAATTTTGTATCACTATTATTATTTATATTCAAAAGAAGATCATTATTTTGATCTTTTATAAAACAATTATGAATTTAAAATTTCCGAGGCTATAAATCCGAATTTTGGGCCCATTGAGCTACATAACTGGTGAAAGTAAAATTTCGGAACAAGTATTGTATTGCTCACTTTGAACAATGATCACGTTGAGTTGGTTAGTTGAATTTTGCCTAAAACTTTGGATTCAACAAAACCAGAAAAATAAACTCATTTCACCATAACTCTTTTACAAAAATCACTAAGAACACAGACACTTCTACCACAAAACGTTTTGTCACGAACACGTTGCAAAACTTTACTGTCGCACAACGAACGGCCGATCTTGGTATGACGTCGAAGCGACAACAACCTAAAACTACCCTAACCGTCCCACCAAGATCCGAACCAACAAAACGTCCTAGCCAATTAGAAAGAACCTTCATCTCACTACCAAACCAACCAACGTGAAAACTGTCCTTGCAGACGGATTCTAGTCAACGATTCCAACGAATAAAGCCTGCCTCGACTCTTACTACAACGTCCAAATAACCATGTCCATAGTTCGATCTAATCAGGTTACCCGATTAGATAAAATACTTTATGTATGTCACCTTTTAAAACACTACAATTTTATTCTCAATTAAACTTTTGACACACTTTAATTTGTTCCTATAAAATTCCACATTCACAACGCTATTCTTTAAAAGGGGTTCGATGGGGAAGAAGTGGTGGTGATAGTACCAATATCTCCTGAACATAAACAATGACGTTAACGTCTCAAATAGTAATACACTACACCTTCTGCATGTAGTGTAATATCGTAAAAATACAGTAAAACTTATGTAAGTATGATGCTAGTAGTATATTATGCACTATAGTTACAGGCATCGTCTGACATTATATTCGATTTAATGAATCTGCCGACTTGAAATGAGTGCACGTAGCAGCTCCGACGTGCTGTGTTTCCAAGATCTGAACACAGTCGGCAATGTACAAGAATAAAACAATAAAAAACATGCATGACAGTAAGCATATGAATATAAACAACATTAAGTGCTCACTTGCACACGAATTCACATATTCATACAAGTAGATTATTGGAACGGTGCAGATAACGAACTTTATGTGTGACAGTCATGCAACGTGTTAAGGCATGGTTTGGTTACGGCTGGATAATACCGTTACGTCATTGGTCATCCTCGTAGTTCTAGCACTTGTTGTAGGAGTGCTCTAAAGACAAGTTTGGAAATTTAATAAAGGGATTTTTAAGTTAGATATATTTACGTTTTTCTATTAGATATTAACATAGTGTTGTTAGTTAAGGCATTGGTGGAAAGCTAGGTTTTGATTATTCTTTAGTCAAGAGGCTGATATTAAATAATGTAGATTTGAAGCTGAAACTCCGAAAGTGCCAGTGTTATTGCTCTGTCTTAAATTAGACTGTTTGGTTAATTGACATAGTCGCATTCCATTTTACGACAATCCACTCTAATAATCATTTTATACCTCAACACTAGATGTGTATAAACCTACAAAGGAATTGACTATGAATTTTAGTTAACAATTTATTATTGTTTGTAATGTATAAATTCACTTGTTGAACTGGCCACAACTACTGGGAAAAGGCCAACAAATACAGTTTATATTCCATTATCAGCATGTTTGTAAAATTGTATATTTTGGAATAAAACTTCATTATTTCATTTTAAATACCTCACAATTACCTTCGAATGTTAAATTTATGATTTTTCATTTAAGGTTTTAATTTCTATATTTTGAAACAAACCAAACATAAAAGATAGATATATTAATGCAAAAAACAAATACAATATATAATCTACAATAATTATTAGTAAAAGGATCTTTTTCGATCGAAATGGAATATGTGTACTGTACACGATTGCTCCTTTACGTCCAAGCTTCTGTTAAATATTAGCTTTTGTGTAGAAAACAAAAGAGGGATTTATGAAAACCCTGCTAATAACGGTACGTGTAGTTCAGCACAAAACAGCAGTTTGCCCTTTCTGATTTTCTCCAACACAACTCCCTTCCTGGCACTCACCCCTCTTACTACCCCTGGCAGACAGTGCCATTGTCCACGAGAGCACTTCAGTGTTGATAACGAACCCACTGTGTGATGTTCTATGGATTTTCATGACTGGTTTACTTGTTTACGATAGTTTTTCTTTTCTTTTCCTTTCTTCAGTCAATGTACAATTATAACTATCGTAGACCATATACGATATTTATTCTCAATCCATAACTACGACTCGGATTCCTTCAATATAGTCTTCAGTGTTACCGATATGTATGACGAGGACATTGGTCATTTGGTAGTCATCCCATGTTCTTGGACAAACGGTGGGAAATTTAAATTGAATTGAATCGGAACCTAATACATGAATGACCGAGTCTGCAGTTTAAATGGAATTATGTCTTTGTCCATAAGTCTATGAGCTAGTGTTGGAGAAATTGTTTAGCCAGGTATGTCCAAGTGACAAAACTTTTACTTTATTGTGACTTTAGCAATGTAATTGAACAGTTATTTACTGCATTAAAGATACAAAATTTTACCATTACCACTGTATGTCTATGGGTGGGTGAGTAATTTGTTACCAATCTAAGTGTATAGTTAGGTGAGTAATTAGTCACCACTGTATGTACCTTATCTGTATGGGTGGGTGGGTGAGTCATTATTACTGCAAGTGTATGGGTGGGTGGGTCGGCCGGTACCACTGTAAATGTCTGAATGGGGAGGTGAGCCATTACCATATTAACAATGGTAGTGGAGGTGAATATCTGCACCATAAAGAATATAGTAGCATAGAATATGGGTGGATAGTAATGTCATTACCACAGAAAGTGTATGGGGTGAGGTGGTAAACCATTACTACAGAAAGTGTATGGGGTGAGCTGGTGAACCATTACTACAGTAAGTGTATGGAGTGAGCTGGTGAACCATTACTACAGTAAGTGTATGGATTGAGCTGGTGAACCATTACTACAGTAATGTATGGAGTGAGCTGGTGAACCATTACCACAATAAGTGTATGGGGTGAGCTGGTGAACCATTACCACTGTAAGTTTATGGGGTGAGCTGGTGAACCATTACTACAGTAAGTGTATGGGGTGAGCTGGTGAACCATTACTACAGTAAGTGTATGGGGTGAGCTGGTGAACCATTACTACAGTAAGTGTATGGGGTGAGCTGGTGAACCATTACCACAGTAAGTGTATGGGGTGAGCTGGTGAACCATTACTACAGTAAGTGTATGGGGTGAGCTGGCGAACCATTACTACAGTAAGTGTATGGGGTGAGCTGGCGAACCATTACTACAGTAAGTGTATGGGGTGAGCTGGTGAACCATTACCACAGTAAGTGTATGGGGTGAGCTGGTGAACCATTACCTCAGTAAGTGTATGGGGTGAGCTGGTGAACCATTAATACAGTAAGTGTATGGGGTGAGCTGGAGAACCATTACTACAGTAAGTGTATGGGGTGAGCTGGCGAACCATTACTACAGTAAGTGTATGGGGTGAGCTGGTGAACCATTACCACAGTAAGTGTATGGGGTGAGCTGGTGAACCATTACCTCAGTAAGTGTATGGGGTGAGCTGGTGAACCATTACTACAGTAAGTGTATGGGGTGAGCTGGTGAACCATTACTACAGTAAGTGTATGGGGTGAGCTGGTGAACCATTACCACAGTAAGTGTATGGGGTGAGCTGGTGAACCATTACCTCAGTAAGTGTATGGGGTGAGCTGGTAAACCATTAATACAGTAAGTTTATGGGGTGAGCTGGCGAACCATTACCTCAGTAAGTGTATGGGGTGAGCTGGTGAACCATTAATACAGTAAGTGTATGGGGTGAGCTGGTGAACCATTAATACAGTAAGTGTATGGGGTGAGCTGGCGAACCATTACTACAGTAAGTGTATGGGGTGAGCTGGTGAACCATTACCACAGTAAGTGTATGGGGTGAGCTGGTGAACCATTACCTCAGTAAGTGTATGGGGTGAGCTGGTGAACCATTAATACAGTAAGTGTATGGGGTGAGCTGGAGAACTATTACCACAGTAAGTGTATGGGGTGAGCTAGTGAACCAATAATACAGTATGTGTATGGGGTGTGCTGGTGAACCATTACCACAGTAAGTGTATGGGGTGATCTGGTGAACCATTACCTCAGTAAGTGTATGGGGTGAGCTGGTGAACTACAGTATGTGTACACTTATTAATGACAGTGTGTATATACACTAATTTATACATTTTTCGTATACCAAGCACCTCTTACAAATATAATATACAACAATCTTGACCAACCTACAATTTAAGTACATTCAAAACGTTAACCTATAGACTTGTAAGAGAAGGAACTATCCTCTTTATTATTTCAACAATAGTGAGTTTAAGTTATATCAATTAATCAACACGTCTAATTTATCTTCGCGTTTTGAAATAAAAAAAGCACAATATTTACCTATGTAACATCATAATAGTCTTCCAATCAGCTGTCAACTTGAGAGATTCTAAGAAGACCATATTACGAAATATAAAAATATATTAATAGAAGAAAATAGTGGATATTTAGCTTAGTTATTTCGGCAATACAAGCACAATATTAGGTTTTTAAAGGTATTGTTATCAAAACTAATCATAATATAGAGCACTGGAGGAGGACTTTGAGCCTGAGTTATAAAAAGTCCAGGTTTGACTCCCAGCCATCATTAATGTTCATACTAGTTCTCTTCCCCCTCCCCATTGCTCTGTTTGATGGAAAAATAAGATAAAATAAAATTAGTACGTATTTATAAAATAAAAAAAAGAATTAATTTACATCGTATTGTTATTATAACGTTTTATTATTGAACTATTATGTAATAAAAAGTCACAATCTTATGAAATACAAAGAAACGCCACTACAAACGATGCCAGCCATAATTGGCCCTTAGGATGCAAACGTGTCGCCATGGGGACGATGTTTGAGTAGGAAGTCAAAGAAACAACCCCTCTCCCCCTTCTCTATCGATACCTCGAACACCACTTTTACCTATGGCATTCATCTCGTTAAAAGTATGAGTGGATCAATTAGGTTATTTCGTTATACCTTTCAATATGTATCAATGTGTTCTTTGTTAAAAAGGGAAAATATGATTTCCGTAAATAATATTCTTTAAGATAGTATATAGCTTTCATTACGGACATAAAATAATGTGTTTTTTATCCATAATAGACTAATTGGTAAAATTGATAAGAGAAATTACTAACTGCCCAATGCGTAGAGAAAATATAAACAGATGTTGCTACTTAAAGGTGCATTGAACGCGTCAGTGGCCGTTATATAGAGATTACAACTAATATTCTACTTCATACATCTGTAGTAATAATTACTAAATTTCATCCTTGTGGATTAGGTGAGCATAAGGGAAGAAATTAAAAGGTGATAGCCAGCTATCGCTTGATGTACCTAAGAAATTAAGCCCCGACGCACATTTAGCGCACAAATAAATAGTACCACTGTGCGTGTATGGGTGGGCGGGTGGGTTAGTACAACTGTACGTGTATGGGTGGGTGGGTTGGTAATTACCACTGTACGTGTTGCTACTTTGGGCCAACAAAATCAACCCAGGCTAGCAATGATTAGTCTCCAACTCTGTTTATTTCTTCGCTGTGATGGTTGTCAGTGTAGTTTGACAGTGATTCAAAGCGTTATTCAACGGATTTTTCCATGTTAGGTTTGCATTAAATCTGGTTATCAGAACTTAGAACTCAAGTACATCATTTTCGTGAGAGCTACCGTTAGATAGCCTAGTTTACTTTGCTTTTAAACATATTTGTCTTTTTATTGGCCTACTTAAATTGGATATGGACCTATAACAACAAGAAATGTAAGTAAAAGCTCGATCAATCCATAAAAGTTTCACTGAAAACAATATAAATAAAAATTTAATAAATAATATACATTGTAAAACTAAAAAATACATTTTCAATGCAGTATGAGATATTCTCACTATATAATATACGACATTCACGTGTTAATTTTACAGTGGACTGCATGCATATCTGTGAAGTAAGGGACAATATAGGTTCTAATTAAACACATTCACCGATAGAGAGAATATTGCATGGTTGGGGAGGGGGGTTCTTATTACATACAGCAAACATACTTGTGGCACAATGAACGTTGTCAGACGAATGGCTTGGGACGAGCTCCACTAAAATGTGATTGAGTACGTGGGTTCTGTTTGGTAGCTTTTATTAACAGTAACTTTTGTAATTCATTATTAAGACGTCAATCGTACACATAATCAAATATGTGGAGTGACAAGGTTGAATGGAAGAGAGGACTTCAAAGTCCTAACTCCACCATTAAGTAGAGACATTTATTTCTTCAGTAATTAAATAAATGTTTTCCATTGTTAGATAAGTTACAATGAAATTTATATTTAGAGCACGAGGAACCTATGCCAACAATATGGTGGAATTAAACTTTTCCTCATCTCTCCGTGTTTCGGAAAATACGTATTTGAAATTGGACTGTGTATTTTTCTGTTCACACAACGCACATTGTTCGTATAATCTACATTTCCCTAAGGAGTAACCTTTCAGGGGACCAATTGGATGTCAAAATGTTTTTGATATTATCAAAAAATTACAACAACAAACATTATATTATGTGCTTGAAATTATGATTTTTATCATTAATTATGTAAATAATAGTTTATTATTTAGTGTTATAAGTAATTTGTGTCATAAAGCAACTATTTCCAAGTTTCTCAATGTATTAAGAGTTATGTACTACCAATATTTTTCTATTAATCATGTAATCTATCCATAATGTTGAGATCACCACAGTTAATACTTTGATTGATTGTCTTATACTCTGTGTATCATAAACATGTTGCTAGTAAAATTGTATTTTTTTATGGCTGAGATTGACCTCTCAAGTAGTCTGTGAGAATTAAAAATATTTTTCTTTTCAGTTAATTTCTCTTAGAGAGTTCCTTTATTGAATTCCTTTATTTCCTTGATTCATAGTTAAAAATATTAGGACTAGTTTTGACTATGAAACAAGCTAAAGTAACAGTTGCCTTACCAACTCTATAAATCTGACTTAAATAAACAGTGATTAGCCTGTTTGGAATGAGTAAGTAATTTTCATGCATAGCAATAATGAAGTTGTGTATGTCTTATACTTGTACTGTTGATACTTGCACAACAATAATGTAGTTGTGTATACTATGGTCGATAGCGCGCACAACAATAATGTAGTTGTGTATGTTACGGTCGATAGCGCGCACAACAATAATGTATTTGTGTATACTACGGTCAATAACAAGTACAACAATAATGTAGTTGTATGTACAACGGTCGATAACGCGCACAACAATAATGTAGTTGTGTATACTATGGTCAATAACGCACATAACAATAATGTAGTTGTGTATACTACGGTCGATAGCTTGCACAACAATAATGTAGTTGTGTATACTACGGACGATAGCTTGCACAATAATAATGTAGTTGTGTATACTACGGTCGATAACGCTCATAACAATAATGCAGTTATGTTTACTACGGTCGATAACCCGTACAACAATAATGTAGTTGTATATACAACGGTCGATAACGTGCACAACAATAATGTAGTTGTGTATACTACGATTGATAATGTGCACAACAATAATGTAGTTGTATATACTACGGTCGATAGCTAGTACAACAATAATGTAGTTGTATATACTGCGATCGATAGCGCGCATAACAATAATATAGTTGTATATACTACGGTCGATAACGCGCACAACAATAATATAGTTGCATGTCCTACGGTCGATAGCGCGCACAACAATAATGTACTTGTGTGTGTACTACGGTCGATAGCGCCTGCCATCACAGAACGCAATATAGGTACACCATTCAAATTGCCTTCGTCAATATGTACGGCGTTCCTTTGGCTGGAACTTGCAGACAACATCCATTCTTCCGATGTCAACATCTATTTGCATTCGTACAACGTTTACACTTGTATGACCCATGTAAATTAAACATTTGGCATATATACACACAAGTATATAAATACAACTATTTAAACAAGTGTAATTTTTTTCGTTATTCATCTCTTCCTATCATATTAACAGGATTTTGAATTTAAGTGTGGTATAAAATATATGGCCTGTTAGAAAATGTATATATTTGAATAACAGGTAGCTTTAAGAAATGAGTCTATAAAAGCTTGTAATGTCTCGTTCTAAGAGGAACGCATGATTAAAATATAATAATCGAATTTATATTAGAATAGATTAAGTATGTTGTACAAATTCAGATATAGAAATATTTATTCCAAAACATAATATTTAATACCATCATTTATATGTATTGATTGAAGGGTGAGTCAGCACCACCGTACATTTATGGGTGAGTGGGTGGGTCAATAGCACCTTACGTTTATGGATGGACGGTTGAGTCGATATCATTGTACGTGTATAAGAGGGTGGGTAGGTCAATACTTCATTACGTTCAAAGGTGTATGGTTAAGCCAGTACCACTGTACGTTTATGGGTAGGAGATTGAGTCAGCACCCCTGTACGTGTATGGGTGGGTGGGTGGGTCAGTACCACTATACATATATGGGTCGGTGGATGGGTTCATACTACACCGAAGAAGACATTTCTCAACGACTGATGATAACGGGAAAAGTAAACATGATGTAGTAAAAAGCTTCAAACAAATATATGTGCATGATAATGGATAGCAGCAACTTTATCAAGGAAATTAAGTATAATTGAAAATCTTATCTATGTTTTTAGGTTTAAATAGATCCTAAGTAGCTTCCTTAACGAACTCTTCTTGATTACGTAGCTTTTTTAGCTTTTGAAGTATCATTAGTGGGAATATGCTATCACTAGTTTGTAAAAATTATTAATTAAATAATTTGCGGTAGTGGGTTTTGTTAGTTTCGATAAAATTATTTACTACTGTACCTCTTCTACATCATTATAGAAATACATCAAATGTCTAATAAACTCTTAGTATAGTTCAATAAATACTATTTTAGTTTAATTATAAAATATATCAATAACTGACATCTTGCTTCGTAAAGGAACGATTATTAGACCGTTTATAGATTTTTATAATAACCTAAATTACTGAAATCATGATTCATGTAAATAACAAAACTTCAGTTAGTTAGGAACTAGTATTGATAATAGCCTAATATATTACCCTTCATATATTACATTTTTTTATTATTATTATTATTATTAAAAGTAATTATCCACTGGCCACTTTTACCAGTATTTTTGACCAAGCTAATAGCATAACTTTTTTTATTATATGGAAATTGTGCACCAATTTTTGAAGAAAATGAAACAATACCTAAATAT
Source organism: Stictocephala bisonia (assembly GCA_035578905.1). NCBI lineage: Eukaryota > Metazoa > Arthropoda > Insecta > Hemiptera > Membracidae > Stictocephala > Stictocephala bisonia. The sequence continues at coordinate 28,970 of JAQJVL010002225.1, forward strand.
CTTAAGTTATGTTCGTTTTTTAATTTCCTAAGTCTATGTTCTCTACAGTGACTGTTTTCAACTAATAATTTTGTACTGATTAATTAAATATTCAGAAATTACTATGACAAATCATAAAAGTTAAAATTATTGTTTTAGTATTATAACTATGAATGTAAATAAAACTATCTATAAATAAATATAATATATGTATCATAGTATATAAATAATACTAGCTGCATCCGCCTGGTTCACCGGTCATAACACTGAGGTTGATTATATAATCTTATACAATCAAAAGATATTGGACTTCTAACATAATTGAAAAAATTAGTTTGGACTTGCAATCAAAATATAAGTAAAAATATCAACAAATTCAAGAACATTAAAGAATTACTTAAGTTAAAGGAAATTAGACCAGAAACTACTCATGGCGAAACTTGCATTACAGAACTAATAAGAAGTTTGAATGGGGTAGGGGTAGAGGGGAGTATGGCCTCGGCCCATAGCCACTTAATGTACATCACACAATACACATACTTGTGTTACGATGTCTGGATTTGATCACGAATAAACAATATGTATAAATACAGATTCCCTCTTTGAGAGGGAGTAAAGTAGGGCAATTATTGCTGTATGCAAATAATTTGCATTATTAATATTGTAATCTTGCTATTTCAATCAGACTGTTCTTGTAGTTTACAAACTTTGATTGTCTAAAATCTGAAAGTCTACTTTTAGAGGCCGTAAAGTACGGCAATTAACTCTAAATCAATGAAATGTTGAGATTCGCCATGTTTAGCTAGGTCCGATGAACTGGCTATGTTTAAAAATGTTTAAAAATTTTACATGCTATAAAATGTTTAAAATTTTCCGATTGAACCCAGTTTGTTCTCAGATGTAAATGTGTCAAAGTATAGACAAATCTGTAAGTCTACTTTTACAAGGCACAAAGTACAGTACTATATTTGACTCTGAATCAATAAAATATTGTGTTTCTCGCCATATTTAGTCATGTCCTGTAATCTGGCTATGCATGCTTTAAAACTAATTTTCCGATTGAAGACAGTTTGTTCTTCTAGATAACAAAGTTTTATAGCCTAGAAAAATCTTTAAGTCTACTTTTAGAGGGAAAAAAGTACGATATTAACTCTGAATTAGTGAAATATCGTGTTTATAACTACAGTATGTTTAGCCATGTTCTATGACCTGGCAATAAATGTGTTCAGATTTAATTGTATATTTTCACATTAAATACAGTACGTTCCCCTAGATAACAAAGTTTCACATTATAGAAAAATCTGTAAGTCTACTCTTAGACGCCGTCAATTAACTAATTTTATTTACATGAACAAACTGAAAATCTAGCTCTACCTAAGGATGATGGAGGTGAGATAGATCAAAAAGTCATAGAGCCAAAGTTGTAGATCGTCTCAAATCAGGCACTGAAAATGGTGTTAGTTTGCTGTAGAACCGTTCATTTAGCCACTACAGTCCAATTAGAGAAACACTGTTTTTGGTATATGAAATTTTTGGCACTAAAAATGCTGCCATCTTCGATTTAATAAGAATTTTTCAAAACCCCTTCTTATTGCATATCTACAGCAAAAGATCTTTACCTCTACAAAATTTCAGTCTCGTAGGCTTAGTACTGTTTTAGTTATAGCGATGAGTGAGTGAGTTAGTGGTACTTGTCTTTTATAGGTATAGATACAAGAAGATTACAAGAAAAGAAGTGCAGGAGGCTTTGAATAGCATCACATCAGAGGCTGTTGGAGCTGATGGCATATCAGTAAAAATGATTAAAATGATAAGTCCATATTGTATTGATGCCATAACGCACTTAGCAAACCAGTCATTAGCCACTTCCACTTTTCCGGATGCATGGAAAGAGGCAATTGTACTGCCTCTACCCAATGTCAAGACACCTTCACCTGTATCGGACCTGCGTCCGATTTCGGTACTACCTGCCTTGTCTAAGGTATTGGAGAAGTTAGTTGTTTTTTTGAATTTGAAAAAAAAAGATTTGCGTACTTTGCTCCCAAATTATTTAATGAATATTTCTCCAGTTAACAGGCCAGGAGTTATCTGAAACTACATATAAAAATAATGTATATAAATATTTTATGTATAATACAAGCTGATATATCCATATATAACTGTATATACATAGCTTTATATTTTTTAATTATGAATAGTTAAAATTAGGTTTTAATGTTTTAAGTAATTGTAATATGACTTGAGTTGTTTTGTAAATCAGTATTGTTTGTTGAAAACCACTCCAAAATAAAGACCTTATTTATTTATTCAGATAATAAGTATATAAATTTATAAATTATTTTATTAAATAGGAAACTTTAAGTAAATATACTAAACCTACTTTTTGTAGGTTCATTATTAGACTCAAGTATATAAATACAGTAAATATCACTAAGGTATAGTTTCATGATAAAAGAAATAATTTTAAACATGCTGCCTAGAACTATACCAATAAATTATATAAAAAATCGTTGTACATAATAGTTTAAATAATAAGTATAAAAAGTGCTGATGCATAAATATAAACTGGAAGTAATGTTGACCTGTTTCATTTTATGGCTCTCATTAAAATAATAAAAATGATATTATCCATCATTGAAAGGCTTTCATCACATATATAAATATTTAATGTACTTACATAATTTATCCATATATACACACATAATACATACTGTACTATTATAAAGTAATTTAAACTCACTTGCAATTAAAATAATGTAACTTACAATTATTAAATGGAAATCGCAATATTTCAAACTTAAAAATAGTGTACAAAATAGATCGTAATGCAATAATTATAGTAATGCAATAGCTATTTGTATACAAACGATCAAAATTTGCACTAAGAAAAAAAGATCAACGAAATTTTTTATCTTCAACGAAAAAGTTGAACGTGAAATCATCATCGATAGTGTTACAAAGTAGGCATAAAAAGAAACAAAAATGGGATCTTTTCCGTTATACGTATACCACTATTTAAATATATTGAATAATACATTTTAACTATTGTTTGGTATAAATAACGGAACACGGTATTCAATTTATTGATTTAAAACATGTTTTCCTCATTTTCAACCTTTAGAATCCCAATACATCGAGGCCACCCATATACATCGCGCCGCGGCAGTTATGGTTAGGTTAGGTTATTATATTGTAGAATGAACCTGTAATTTGTAAAAACATTCTACAATAGGCTATGCTAACCTAACCTAACCATAACTGCCGCGGCGCGATGTATATGGAAATATTTTGGGATTGCTGACACATAACGGGAAAGATCCGACATTAAATAGTGGTATACGTATAACGGAAAAGATCCCAAAAATGTGTAATCCTATTCGTACAAAAACAATCAAGTATAGATGAAAGTCCTTAAAAATGCAACACTAATATTAGTCTTTAAAATAAAGAGGGTTAGTATAAAGATATGTTAGGGAGATGTGGAGGTGGGTTAACTTTGTATTTGATTAGTTTTGTAGGGTATTCAGGCCTGGTGACCATTACGTAATTGGGAGTGGAAGGTAGAGGGGTAGTTACCTTTACTAAATCATCCCTGCCTATAGCCCTTAGTATACAATATTTTTGGTTACGCCAATGCATGTAAAAAAATATAAATACGTGTTAACTTTAAATGAGGAAATATTACAAAAATATAGTATAACAACATGTAATGAACAACATTACATAAACATTTAGTAAACATTACATTTTTTATGCAATTCAAGGTAATCCTTCTATTATCTTACATTCTTACAAATGTTGTTGCAATTCTTACAAATGCCGACACAATGTTGTTGGTATTTTAAGGCGAATATGAATGGTTATATGAGTGTAGGATGAGTGTGGATGAGTGTAGTCTGGTTACTAACTGAGTTCAACTGTTCCTCAGAAAGGGCAATTTATTAATAGCCCAAAAGTCAGGGCAACTAAGGGACCTACAGCTTTACGTGAAATCCGAACCACGTAGTGCTGGTCTGATTTTCAGCTAATTGACAAGCCTGATACTCAGTTATCTCCCCCACACAACATCCGCACAATGATTACCACCCAACATTGACACCCCAGACTTCTCTAGTAGTGTCCACGCCAATAGCAACCATCAAGCAGACGCCATGTCGGTATTAAGAGCACCGAGTATCCAACCTGTCACCTACAATCTCCCAAACACTTTGTCCCCTTGTAGCTGGGTTACAGCACTGCGCCACCAGTGCCGACGTGTTATTACCTTTTTTAGTATTATATCAACTTTAAATGTAATATTAGATTAACTACTAATTCATAAAAATGAGGAGCCATTTTCAGTATCATGTATGAGTTCATAGTACCTGGTATGCAGAAGTTACATTTACTGCACTGGTCTCTAAAGAACATTTCACTCCAGATGATCGCCGTTTTGTTCACATCGGTGAAGATTCCTGCTGCAAGATAAAGAGTGTCAAATCATTATTTGAAGGTATCAGGAATGTAAAAATACAAAGGGTCAGTAAAAGTGCTAAATTATTTCATAGTACAATCAATGTTAATCCACCCCCTATAACATTCAGGCAAGCAGGTCCTCTAAAGGGGCTGATCTTTAATTACATATTGGTAAGTTTTCTATAGCAACATCAATCTACGATAATTTTTGTTACTTTAGCAGATTCTTCATTCTTTGAGGTAAAATTAATTTTAAATGTATGATATATTTAATTTTGGAATCTTATAAAGTTTGAAATTCAGGTTGAGCAATCAAATACTCTATAATTTCAGTAAATTTTAATAAAAGTGTTCATTTGATTGTATTTATCAAACGTATATAATTTAGTAAAAATTAGTATAGTTACTATAGAAAATTAGTAGAGTAGGCGATAGTTACTGTATGATTGTGTATTATATTTTTATTTATATGTCATACTTAATTATTGTATTCATAAACAAATATGAATAACATATGGGATCTATAGTGGTATTAACACAGAAATAAAATAAACAGACATCACGCAATAGTACGCTGAATAGATCTCGAGTTATAGATATTCGGCGTATCAAAGATTTAGTTGTCCAGTTCTGTGTGCGGATGACTGGTTGTGAACCCCTATCAATCCTTCTCTTAGGCCCACAAACTCGTTAAGGATAAACATAATAATTGTTACTACAGATTTATAAATATTTACATTAGTTGTGTCTACTGCTCAGGCTTTCGCTGCTACTATACTACTCAAAGCGTCAACGCGAACTTTTTCCCTTTTTTCTCTGTGGCAATACTGAATATGTTTGTAATAAGTGGTTTACAATGGTGATATATTAGATAAGTAGACTGAAATAGTCATATAATATCATTTTAGTTTTGAAAAACTTTTTAATTAAACATATGTTGTATTCTATTCATCACCGTTTAGAGTTGATTTACGTTATAGAAATTTTCAATGTTTTGAAACCTATTCTCATGATTAAATAACCTATTCAATAAATTGCATTCAGCCTAATGGGAAATATACTTAATCCCACCTACATAAATAATAATTAATTAGGTAAATAAAATTATATCATGTTTGTAGGTAATGTATACGTAATTAATTGATAACGATTTGTTGTTACATTTGCCTTGTTTTGAATCACTTTCAACGAGAATGACGATGGTCAACTTTCTTACGTAGTAGCTGCTGAGAGATACGTTAATAAATAATACATAGTAAATATTTATATATCTATCTCTACAAGGTCTATTAAGGTATTTAATGGGGTAATTATTACATTGAATATATCATTTTATAATTATTATACATTAAGAAATAACATTGTTTGCCTGAAAAAGCTGTTGTTAGTGAGATGAGAATTTCTAAAACAGTTCAGTGGAGCAGCCCCTGAATGAGTTACGGAGTTATCCCCCCCCCCCCAAGTCTTACACTCTGCCAACAAAACTTTCCTGGCACGTTGTTTGGTTTCCTCTTATTGAATCTTCGAGTAAAAATTGAAAGATGTCTTTCGAGTCATTAAGAAATGGTTTTGATAGGATATACTTCTAAAAAGAGTGGTTACATTTTATATTATTACATATAAATAAATAAATATCAATTTATATGGGTTGCTACGTCTATCAAAAAAATAAATCAACCATGTAGAAACTAATTTTATTTTTTAGTACGAGTACTAGTTAAATATTATTTATAGTTTCGATTTATGCATTACCTTATAAAATCCTAACTTTTATTTGTATTTAGTTTTACCTTTAACACAACTCTTTTCTGCGCAAAAAATATGAAAGTCGTTTTGAATTGAAAGATACTATATTTTATTTAAGTAATTTAATGTCAAAATTATATTAATTTATTTAAGGATATATGAGGTTTTAAAAGTGTAACATTACTTGATGAATCCGTTTTATCACCTTTGAACGTCCGTTGACACGCTGTAAGGTCTTTCAGAGATTCGAATCCCTTTGATTACTCGGTGAATGGACTCAAAGGGCTGATACTTCGTTAATTGGTTGTCTGTGAACCACCAACCCTTCTCCTTCCTGTTGCAAAACACTTCCACTTCACTGGTCATACATAGCAATGGTCTAACTATCACAAATTCACTTCTAATGTAGAGTCATTAATAACCAGTTTAATTAATTATTTTTTATTTATTTATTTTATTTTATTTTATTTTATTTTATTTATTTATTTATTTTTATCATATCTCTGTCAGTTCACATAGGCCTGAAGCCTGTGCTAAAACTTGTTTCAACAAGTAACGTACCGACCGTTAACTAAGTTGGTCAAAACCCAACTTGACTAACCTTGGACAGAGCAGTCTGAAGGTTTATCAGCTGAGCCACCACGCCGGCAATTTAACTATTTAATTAAATTTAAAAGATATATTTTTGTTTCTTCATGATATATTAGAAGAAAAACAAACAGTTTCTTTATTGAATTGGAATACATTTGAAAGCAATCGCCAAGTGAAGGTTTAGTTTTCCTTAGGCTAGAACGTTGGGTTCATCAAATTTTAAAAACCTCTGATTGAAAAACATTTATACATGACCAGGAGCTTCTGGATCATAAGGTTGTTTCCCACGAAAATTTACTTTTTAAAAATGTACCCATAAAGTAAGTCAAGGTAGAAACATTTTAAATATTAAGTTCATTTGATTCCATTCCCTTTCTTAATTCTGCCAGAGATAAGAAATATACGTGGCTTGCTTCACGTCTACAAGGATGACCGCCTGGCTACTAACATTGATTATATAAACCTACAATAAATAAACCATATAATAGGAATATTTGTGGCAGTAATTTTGTTAGTTTGTGTGGCCCGCAACCACAGCTGGTTTAACCTGCATTACATTTACATGGAACTTCACTAGCACTCCACAGTGGACTACAAAAACAGCTGATATTTTGAGACTCAAAATTTAACATTGGATGGGAGATCTATTAGTGTATAAAATCATTGCTACTAGGGGCCGTTGCTGACCATACTGAGTCTTTTTGTTCAATCCATCTACACTCTGATGAATTGACAATTGGGTTTTTAGCTGCTTATGAAATGTCAGCCTGACTCGGAATATTTTTAATTAGTGTCTATATACAATGAATTAATTGTATCCCTCGATATTTGTATGTATGTGTACACTTGAATTTACATTTTTCAAATACAGATCTCTTTTTTCTGACTCCCTTTCAAATTAAGATGTACATTCAAAAATATTTTATGACTGTACAGTTAATGCCAGTTGTCAAACTCAAACCATCTCCTGTATGTTCAATGTAATTTCCTGTCTTAATAGTGTTTAGTTTTAAGGCTATTTTTCTATAAATTATTCTTTCTTTTCATTCATATATGTAACATTTTTATTTATTATGATTATTTGTACTAACTCATTGAATAGTAAGGATTTAAATTACTTTGTGTGATAGGAACTCCTCACCCATGCACAGACCATTCTGGTCCATGTCGGGATTAATTCCTTGTGTGATTTGTACTGTGAATATGTTTATATTTGTATTGAATGAATGAACTGATTTCATTTGATTTTGATTTTTCTATATTTCTGGTTTTACTTTTATATTTTGATACAAAGCGTTAACTTTTGTTTCAGTATGCGAGTATCTACACGTTTTTGTTGAATACATGTTTAATATAATTGTTTGCACAAAAACACGTATAATATATTTGTAATATTGAGCACATTAAATAATATTTTTTAATCCATATTTGACACTTGCTTTTTACCATATTCAATACAACGGAAATATTTACTGCTTTAGCATTTATATAAAAAAATGTCACTACAATAGGTAATTTCTAAAATAGGAAAGTTGGGATTTGATCAAACTCGACTAATAACGGAACATGTTGTAGCCTGGTGCAGAACATCCCCTTCCTTCCCGCCTCACCTACCCCTACGACCACAACTCAGCACAAATCCTTGTATTGTTAGTTAGTTCTTTATTGAGAATGAATAAATCAGTACTGTTTCCTAAACTAAAATACTGACCTTCTGTTTAATTTATAAATTTAGTACTTTTCTGGGTATCTTAAATAATTATGCTTGCTAATAAAACAATAATTAAAGTTCAGAAATCTAATGACTTACTTCCCTTAAAAAGTATTACTTCACCTCCAATGTCCTTACTCAATGTTTAACCTACTCCAACGAACGGATATAAAAATTACAACTTTCTCACTTTGTAATGTTTATAAATGTTGGATCAATTTCATATTTATAATGACTCAAGATTTCAAAGTTTAAAACCCATGTATGGAAAAATTATGCTTAAAATGTTAGATACTAAATAAATAAGGATTACAGTAGTAGAGAATATTCAAACATCGTTATTAACCCTAACCTTAGTTAAGTGAGATATATGTGTTAGGAGAACTTTTATTTTGATGTAAATAAAATTATAACAATGATATTTTACATTTCATAATGTTGTTTACACATATTCTATTTTTGCTACTTTTAGTTTTTATCACGTGAAAAGTTGTTTTTTATTTACAATATTACGAGATTTTACTTTAACCTTGTGTTTATATGTACTTAATATGTTACATTTCTATTAGTAAGAAAATTCAGTATCTTTGGTACTTAAGATTAATGACAGGTCTTCATCAATCAATGTTATTCCATGTCCTAACGTTGTTGTCCACCTCCTTTGTGTCACTGTATTCTATTCCATGTTTTATAAAATCTATTAAATTGCATCTTCTTCGTCATATCTTCCATTTTTCCGCCACCACTATTTCAATAAAAAGTTTAGCTTTATTAAATTATGTATAAACATTTTGATTCTAGAGAATAAGAAGTTGTTGAGTTTCAAATTCCTCAGGATTTCCAAATTAACACAGTCCCATAGATAGATCATTAACATTACCCATTTATGATCTACATAAATAAAGTTTTTTAAGAAAACAAACGTCTTAAATGTGCAATTATTTTATATTAATAGTTTTATGTACAAGCCAACAAAGTTATCCGTAACGATAACTTCAATTTAAAAAAATGATATTGAATATACACCTGTAATTATTATCAGGAACTATTTACAGAATCAATACAATTTTAGTTAGACTTCTACAATATGGCCACTAGACAGAAAGTACATTATTAACTCTGGGCCTGTAATTAAATTGTTTAACATACAAAGGCACGTGGATGGCTGCCCTTGTATTGTAGAGGAGTGTACGTAACTAAGTTGGTACGAACAGTAACTGGCTGTGTGTTACATACCCACTCGACACACTGCGTACTATAAAGGTGATGTGACTTCAAACTTATTTATGTACGCTGTATTATTATTATTATTTCTTTTTTTAGATACTGAGCTTGATTTTTTATAGTGGTGGTACATCTCCAAGGAAATTTCAAATATACCATTAATAATAAAATCAATTGAAAATAAAACCATGTCAGGCCTCACCATGTTTTAGTCACTAGACTGCACTTAGCGCTTGACATTATTTATTTGTTGTTATTACCTAATAGTACAATAGTTTAAATACTGGGTATATCATTATCACCAATAAATCCAAGGCGAATACACTTCTTTATTTGTCATGTTCGATGAGTCGTGTTTGTCAATATCCGATCATACATCGTTGACTCCTGGCCGAAAGGTGGACGATAAACTCGGTCAGTGGTACAATATTGAATGTCATATCTTCATCGCCTGAAGTTATCAATCAAATTTATTGCTTTAGGCCTGCTCAGTTTTTGTATTCGATGAGTCGTGTTTTTCAATATGCGACTGTACAATGTTTACTTCTGGCCCAAGGGTCAATAGTAGACGATGAACTCGGTCGGTGGTACAATATTAAATGTCATATCTTCATCGCCTGAAGGGATCAATCAAATTTATTGCTTTAGGCCTGCTCAGTTTTTGTATTCGATGAGTCGTGTTTTTCAATATGCGACTGTACATTGTTTACTCCTGGCCCAAGGGTCAATAGTAGACGATGAACTCGGTCGGTGGTACAATATTAAATGTAACATAACCATTAACTGAGAACCATAGTCCATTATTACTGGTATTATATTATAAGTAGTTTTCAGGTTTTTTCTTTTTTTTTTCTTTGATTTATTTGTATCAGTTACTTGGATTGTAATTATTTGATTGCTGCACGAATAAGCTAATGTAAATTCTGATTAGTATCATCTCATTAAAAACTTATAATCTAGATGTAATAATAAGCTCAAAAATATACTCCTAATTAATACATAAATAAGTATCATAGTAAATATAAAAATACACAATTTAACCACCACATATCTATTTAGTAGTACGGAAATACACTTAGTATAGAATGGTTATAGATACCATTTTAGATTCATTATTAAAAAATATAATATATATAAATATAATAATAATTAGACGTCATCTCTCAGCGAAAATTTTGTTTAGAAAATTATATAAACTCAAACTTAACAAAAAATAAATGAGATCAGAAAAACTATTAGGATGTAATAATTTATCTATATATCCAGCGCCACTAATTTTAGCCTCTGATTTAACGAATCACTAATCCAATAAATGGAAGCAGACAAACAATCAGCAGTCCCTTGACGTACTTTTTGTCACAGCTGTCGTTGGCGGAGCACAGCGCTTTACACCTGGGACAAACCTCGCTCTAACAATATGCAATTACTTTAAAATATGAAAAACCATAGTTTTGACCTCATTTCGTCATACAGGTCCAAGAATTCACATACTTCTTCCTAACTTTTTATTAAACCAATTTCAAAATTCAATTAGGGAAATTATAAATTTATAAAATTTGTTGTTTTGTTACAATTTTGATAGTTACAAAATTAATCCCCATACAGAAAAGACTTGTACGAAAATATAATATTTAAAATGTTACTAATTAAATCTCTTATAATATGTTTTCATTTTTAACTACTTTTTTAAAAGAACCTCCGATTTTACAATTTTCTTCTTGTTGATAAGGCCTTAAATGTGAGGTTAATTGTATTGGTTATTTTAACTCGGTGATGTAGCTTAATTTTTGTAGGATTAACGTTTTGAAATATATAAACAATACTATGGTCTGGAGAGTCGTATAAAATGTCTGACTTTTAAAGTAATAGTTAGCTAGAATTTAAAGCCTGAGTTCAAAACCTGGTCTGGACTGGAGCTATTTATTTGTAACATTCACCCTGAGATAGAATGATTTTCACCCTTACTTTGCTTAAGGAAAATCCCATTAATAAAAATTGTTTACAAAACAATTGTAGATTTTTAGTCATATTGTAGTACAATTGTGTGGTGTGACTTTCCATTATACTGTATTTGAGTGCTATAATCCATATTTCTTCGGTTCCACTTGGCCAATTTACGATTTAAGCAATTTAGAATTTTTATTATGTTGGAATATATCTTAGTTTGTATATATACGTTGGAATATATCTTAGTAGAATATATATATATTTACCACAGTAATCTTCAATTTAATTTATTTACTACTTATAAATTGTACGTTTGAAAATAGTGTTTTTCTGATGTTTCTCTTTTTTAATTTGTGCCTTTTCTCGTTATGACATTTCAAGCCTAACCACAATTCTAAATGCATATTGAAAGCTCCTATATTATTGTTTTCTTACCAAGCACATATAAAAACAAAATTATTGATTCTTCTATTGTAAATCACGAGTCCCTTCTTAATTAGTACAAAAAATATACCATCCCTTGGTGTAGAAAAACAACTAAAAACAGCAATCTGAAAGTTCAATAAAGTAGTAAAATTGATGATTTGTTTTCTGTAATATATTTATTCCCTGGTTATGCGAAACATATGTAAAATATGTCGAAATGTTTTATATAGGGACATGTACATAACCACAAAATTTCATTACATTTCTTTCAATAGATTTAAACATAATAAATATATTCCATACTTTCTCACACGCTGTTTAAACTCATTATTTAGATATATAAAAATATAATTTTAACTTTGAAATACAATTTTCACATAAATATTGATTGCAAGTTTTCAAAACTGCAATTATTTCTAATTAATAGATATGTTTTAAAATGTTTTAATGTTTTAGTAAATATTGATCGTCTGTCCGGGGCTAAATGTCTCATTTTAATGTTTTAAAAGTGGTGACAACCTTTGGTAAAAATAAAACATACGCATTATATTGCTAAACATCAAACAAGTGCAACAGTCACTCTTCTCTTCAACAACCAGTGCCTATTAAGTTAACATATAATAATGAATACTTTTCAGATTCTTTCGATTATTGTCAGTGTTAGTATCAGAGCAATTTACTGTCAAAATTCAACCTTGCAAACAAAGCATTTACCCAATATTTAAGTTTCATAGAAAAAAAAGAATAATTTTGAACAAAAAAGTTATTTTGAAAGTAAAAAGTGTTAGCAGTCAAATACAGCCTATCACCCTGATGATGGCCCTACTATACCGAGGCCAAAACGTCGGGTGATCCTGTTTATAATGCACGTAATTTTTGGACAAGATTATCTCCCGAAGGCTACGAATTTCTACAAAATAGAGTTGACCGTGGAAATCTATCTAGGAATAAGAAAAGGATAAGTTCACAAATTAACTTTCGTATTTAATTCTTTTATCTTAAATAATATTTTTCTACACATCATCAAGGTAAGATACCCTGTAGAGGTTTAGCTTTAAATGAGTTTATTTTAATGCCCTTCAATGTCACGACTAATATTGTTACGATAACTTAAACAATATATTTATTAAAAAGATGTGTTTTAATTAAGTATTATTTTATATAAATGAAACTGACACCTCAATGTGTACACAACTTTCAACTCGTAGCATGGATATTATACGGTTCGTGCCTTGATATGTATTCCGTAGCAGTAGAGAGTTTGATTAAATTGAAACAGAGACGTAGAGGAGGGGGAGCGGGGGGGACCTTGATTACATACGGTAAACGTATTATGGTTCAAAGGGGCGCTGTTACGTAAAATACCACAAAATATTGCTCATTTATTAAATTACTTTTAACTTTAAGATTTCTGATAATATATTAAACTCGATGTTTCGTAAATATTGTTGTCGTAAAAATGTAGTTTCAATTAATTGTTTTTGAAATATTGTACCCGTTTAATTTTTTACCGAATAGTAACAGACATACTTTGGTGGACCATTAAATCATTTTGTCGCACTAAGTCTGCTTCTCTTGTTATCTATTAGGGTTAAATCATATTTTTGAAACAAAGTTCTCAAGTGCGCAGCGTAGGTTTTGGAAGGACCAGCCATAGAACCTGCCGCCTACAATCTGTTCAATACTTTGTCTGCAAGTAGCTGGGTTACAGCACTACACCACTAGTCCCGACTTATAAACTAATATGTAATCATAGGAACTAATTACATATATGTATATATAAAAATGTAACTAATTATGATGAATATATCATTCTTACATTATTCAAAAACAATTACAAAGGTTACATCGACATAAAATTTCTGTAAAGGAATCAAAATTAACTTAATTATACAATAATTATAATAATTTTCAATTATTTCTCAGGTATAAATAATAGAAAGAAAACCTACAGTGCAGTTTATAAAATTCGTAATAAAATAAAATATTAAATAATACATTATGGAATATATTGTGTTAATTCCCATACCTCTATGGATCCGATTTGACTATGGACACGTAAAAAATAATGACAATAAAAATTAAAATTTATGTTTCGTCAAATATCAAAATCCAAAGTATCCAGTCACATTAGCAGATATGAAGATTTCCCAAACCACAAAATAGGTAAGTACGTAGGTGGTAAAATGATATTTTCGATATGACGAAAATTATAAGAAATTGTCTAGATAACCATTTTGAGTTCCTTTTAATAGTTACTTAATTCTGCTTGGGATTGGATCAAAATACTTTAAGTATCTAAAAAGTACGTAGGGATTTCATCTAGAAAAGGCTAATACTAAGTTCGTATTTGTATTAGATAAATTTGTTCCTACGACATCAATATTAGTTTTAAAATATTTAGTTCGAAAATGGATTATATCAATGTCACATTTTGTGATGTCGTTTATTATCTGAATTACTTGTTTGAGTGGTTTTGAATGCACTTAACAGAGTATATGAGAAGTATAATAATTTGTCTTGGTGGTCTTGTATGGGACATTTTGCAGGTATAACAAATAAAATTTACTAACCATCTATATCCTAATCCTAGCAGTTACCATAGCTCTAACACTAATGAAATGGATTGACTCATGGTCAAAATCGTATTTATTCTAAAAGAAAAACTGAAGAACTACACAAGTTTAATATTGCTGGATGTAAAATAATGTTAACATCAGAAATCGTAAAATATCTGTAAATATATTACAGATATTTTACATGTTTTAAAGTTTTACACGTTCTGTAAAAAGTTTTACAGAACGTGTACAACTTTTTACAGAGTAACGTGTAAAAACTAAGTGCCTGGGGGAAAATGACGTGTCAAGTAAAATTATTACCACGATAGAAAATATTACAAAAATTGCACAGTATGATGCTAAAGTGGGAAGTTATCTATTTTTATCTATGCATTTAAAAAAGAGAGAATCTGTATGTTACTTGAAATAAATGTAATAGCATTTACCAGGGAGCTGAAAAATCTTTTCCGTCAAAGTATTTTTATCAAGACCTTTATCCCCGTATTTATTGTCCCCTAAAGTCCTTTCAAAAAGGAGTTTCAAAGCCTGTGTACCTAAAGAATTACTCTTGAGTGAGCATTACCATCGTTGACTTTACAAGACGTCTTTGTCCTCAAAATCTTAACTTAACTTTGTGACATTAGCAAGTTAATATACCATCGTGCCATAATGAAATATCACGCATATTGTTAAATATTTGCTACCTAAAAACATGTTACCTAAACACACACACACACACACACACACACACACACACACACACACACACACACACACACACACACACACACACACACACACACACACACACACACACACACACACACACACACACACACACACGCACACGCACGCACGCACGCACGCACGCACAGATAGGAAGCCCAAATTGTTGCATACAAAATACGTATTGTTTAATTTATTAATTTTTCATTTTTAATTCATAAGACACCGATCTTCAAGATATGGGTTAATATCAGGGGCGAATGAGTGTGATGAGTGCAGATGAACGGAACGAGTGTAGCCATTGTTACTAACTAAGGTAGACTGAGCTATTTATTAATAGCCCAATAGCCTGGAAAAGTAAAGGACCAGCTTTACCTCCCCTACCCAACATCTGAATATTGACTACCATCCAAAAAGGAACTCCAGACTTCTCCAGCAGTGTCTGTGTTTATTCATATTATTGTTAAAACTTAACTCTCTACCATATTAGAAATAATCTGTTGCGTATTTACTGTTATTTTATAGCTAAATTTGTGTCATTAGTGATTTAAATACGGACTAAATGTTATATCTTATTTATAATTTCTCTTTATAATACTAATAGAAGAAGTTTTCGATATGTAGAAAAATTAAATTAACATAAAATAATCATTCTGCACTTGCATTAATAGAATGTAGTATAAATTTATATTACTATTGGTAGAAAGTGGAATACAAGCGTTCTCTGAATAATAAATAGATAACTAGGGGTATAATGATTTTACTTTCTAGTATGTGAAAATAAACGTATAAATTAAATGGGTATATATTTATTTTGTTTTTAATTCCCATCATCACTCTATGTGGTGTAACCTGTTTTTTATCTGATAAAGATTTATCCTGTTCGTATTATAGTTTAGTTTTGGTTTTACTTATAATATTATAGAAACTTTAAAGTGGTTTTTAATTGCCGTTCGTTACGCAATAATTATTGTTAATCTACAATATATGTTTTGATTTAATTGTTATATATTGATAAGAAAAATATGCATTACATTTATTATTATATTGAACAAAAAGTATATTTTACGTATCACCTTATGCAATTTCGATAATGTTAAGACGCAACGTCCTCAAACTACTTCTGTAACTGAAACATTAGATTTACAAATAGACATCAGTAATATATGAGTAAATATTATGTTTTAATATTTTTGTAATTCTATATCATACTTATGTCATTATTATGAACATCAATACAAGAAAAGTGTCTTCTATGTGAGCAGCATGGTGCATGCTGGTGACGTCAGTAAACTGTCACATGTCTCGTCCATGTCATGATTGTGTTGACTTAAGTTATATTGATGTCAGTCGATCCAAATTTAATATGGAGGACAATAATTGTCTTTACTTCATCAGGATATACTGCACTAGTCTTAAAAAAAGTGCATTTTAATTTAAATACATTATATTTAACACTCAGAACCTCCGTTGTTAAACGTGCTAGTATTTATTCATTTATTTATTATTAGGGGACACCCCTGCACGCTTCGTGTGCCAAACCTAGCTCTGGCTGCGCTCAATACATCTCGGCCTCGGCATGTGACTTTTGACTGAAAGTAATAGTATTAAAACATTATTATACTTATTTACAGCATCTCACTCACACTATTTGCGTTGTTACCTAATTTTCGTATAAATACCCATTGTTTTTCTTTAACGGCTGAAGATTAAACTCTATGCATCAATAGGATAGTTTCAAATGCAAAATAAAGATGTTTATTTATTTACAAAACAGCTGTTATTAATTTACTAAAATCAACCCAATATTATTCTTATGGAAAAAATTAAACTGTGAGGAGCTGTTTGTACCCCATAGGAATAGAATTTCAAAAACCCCTTTCTTCGTGAGTCCCTTGGAAGTTAAAGCAAACTTCCTTTAAAATGTCGTGTAAATTCGTTTGATAGTTTTTTTAGATTTCGTGATAATTGAGTGAGTGAGTCAATCAGTGGTATTTGGCTTTAATATATATATATATAGATTAAGAAATGGCCAATTATGAAGGGTGTGTGATAACCGTGGTCATCGTTACTAAGGTTGACTATTACTTCTACGTAGTATTCGAACCACGTATTGTTGGTCTGATTTCCAGCTGACAAACCTGATTCTCAGTTTCTTCTCTACCTCCGATCCCTGCATTTCACCCAATACGGACACCAAAGACTTAGTTGTCGTTGTGTCCACGTTAATGACAACAATTGATCGTATTCTAAGTTAGTATTAAGAGGACTAAGCATACATCACATACAATCTCCACAACACTTAGTTTACAGAAATGACCCACTTGTGCCGACTGATTCACACGCGAATTGCTGCTAACTGTGAAAAAATTACAAACGTATGTTAACATTTGATTCAACGGTGAATAAGGTCAACGTACAAAATACAACAGATGGAAGCTGCGTTGGTTCTGTATTCACAGTGCTAATATTATGTGCATTAGAGAGCTGGACGTCTGAGGACAACGATGAGGTCCTGACGATGAATATAGGATATCGTTTAGTTCCCGCTAACTGCAGGCCTTCCGTGATCTATGAAGATGTCGTTAGTTGCTGATTCTCTGTTGAGTCAGTCATGTTTCACCTTGGGGGCCGTTTGAGGTGATTATGTAGTTTGCATACTAATTTGTTGCAATCGAAAACAAAAGACGCCGATGATTTATTTTTTACGATTTGTAGTAAATCATATATATCATAAATCTAAGAGTGGCTCACCTCTTTCTTAGCCTTACTCTTAAAATTGTCCATAGACTTGAATTATGCGAAGTAAATCTGAGTGGGAGACTTATTCAGACAGAGTGAGGAAGCAAACCAATACAATCCAAGGTGAACGTTTCTGATAAAAATACTTCAAGTCCAGGCCGAATTCCAACCTGCACTGGCTCTTATCCGGACTCAAAGACCACACCTTAGACCACTCGGCCTTCGGCCTGCCTAAATTTGGATTTATCATTTTATTATTAGTGCCACACAATATACAATTCAGCAAATATGAATTGTAAAAGTTATAATTTTAATAATAATCAAAGAGGAATATTTGAAGGAAAACGTAATCTCCGTTTAGAATGGATCTCTTCCTAAATATGTCCACCTTGTTTGTCAGTTTTCTAAGGAATGCATGGATGAATAATTTATTAATCTACTTCATTTAAATACCTCTATACTTAGGTAAAACTTCTAGAGTAAAACCCCGCGCTTATTAAAGCTAAGTGCTAAGTTAAAACATGATACTTAGCATGACCTTCCTCTAGGTCTGTAATAATGTTGTTACAGAATTTATAAAAATATACATATTGTTATTACCAACGACAACTTGTGACATTGCATTCTTAGAAAGGTAAAATAACGGATGGAAGGGGAATTTGTAGTTATCTATGATGTAACTTATATAAATTAGGGTTTTTCAATGTTATTAAATATTTAGATAATTCATTTGCTGAGACAACCCATTAAACTAGAGAAGTTACGTAATTTTAAAATACACTTCCTTAAAAAGGCAGTTTCACTTCATGAACAGGTTGATATTTTAAGGATAACAATCTTATCACTTCACATAAAGTGTCATTATCTTATTAAGTGTCCTTATCTAATAAACTATAAGATTTTTTAAACTTTTTTATTTTCCTAGTTTTGTTTTGTTAACCTATTACCTATTGAACTAGCAGTACAATGTTCACTACTCATTATAATAATAAACATAAACCATAAACGTGAAATATAAAATAAGTTCAATGAAAGTAATAAGGTATCAAAATTATGTTGTCAGTGGTGGCTTGGCATTCTGGGAACCAGCCGACTTATAGCTGGTTCAATAATGTATCAAATATTTGGAGCCAAGTGTGGACGATAACCTCAAGTTTAATTCGCAATATAGGTAAAACTATATATGACTATTATAACGTTCAGTAGTTGTGATATAGTCCCTATATTGAACACCCCTCTCCTTAGCTGTCAGATCTACCAACAGATTCTTGTAAATAAATATAACGATAAGACCATTTTACCCAGTTAGACTACTGCACCAGGAAAAAAATGAGAAACTAAAAATATAGATTTGAAAAAAAAGAGACTTGCTCTTATTTCCTAAAACCTTGAGTCT
The DNA here is from genome assembly GCA_035578905.1 of Stictocephala bisonia. Lineage (NCBI taxonomy): Eukaryota > Metazoa > Arthropoda > Insecta > Hemiptera > Membracidae > Stictocephala > Stictocephala bisonia. The sequence goes on from JAQJVL010002225.1 coordinate 48,471, forward strand.
TCGTCAACAGTATAAATATTTAATGATCTCGCAGTTTTCAAAGCAAAGCTCGTTATCCTGCAATGTTTTTTCAGGCCTTGATCGAATCCACTTAAACTGACAACAGCCTTCGGCGCCCTTTGTGAGTTCGTTTTATTGTTTGTCTTATTGACTCAACGTGAATGACTTGAGATACAAATATATTAATTTTATTGACACGAAATAATTTAGGTAAAATATATTTGAAAGAACAATGAGTTTTTTTTTTTTTTTGTGATTTCTTCAGTAGAGTTTTGTCTTTACGAAATGCACATTTTATGACACACTACCATAAAGTTATTTCGTTGTCAAACACTCTCGTCTGAGGTGTGCGCAGTTAACGGAAATGAACCACCGTAACGTACATTGTTTCTTGTACTGTTGTGTTGTGTTACATTTAATTGTATAACATTATTGGAGAGATAAATGAATAGTTTTCCTGGTCGAGCAAGTAACAAAAATATTTACTTTATATTGTTTAAGTTAAAGTTTATTCGGATAAGAAAAAGTATTCTGCAAATAAATGCTAAAAATATACAACACTTATATATTACATATGATCCTATGTCTTACATGGAATTATGCATGTAGGGTGAGGATTATTATTATTGGATTCAAATCCGGAAAAAGCACCTTAATCGATAGTTGTTTGGTCCACCCTGCCCAGTCAACTTCACTCTTCAGCTCACATGGGCCTCGTTGAATGACACTTCATTCAACGAGTGAAGTACCTACTGTTACCTCACTTGGAGATTCGAACCTTGGAAACTCATTCAACGAGTGAAGTACCTACTGTTAGCTCACTTGGGGATTCGAACCTTGGAAATTCATTCAACGAGTGAAATACCTACTGTTAGCTCAGTTGGGGATTCGAACCTTGGAACCTCATTCAACGAGTGAAGTACCTACTGTTACCTCACTTGGGGATTCGAACTTTGGAACCTCATTCAACGAGTGAAGTACCTACTGTTACCTCACTTGGGGATTCGAACCTTGGAACCTCATTCAACGAGTGAAGTACCTACTGTTACCTCACTTGGGGATTCGAACTTTGGAACCTCATTCAACGAGTGAAGTACCTACTGTTACCTCACTTGGGGATTCGAACCTTGGAACCTCATTCAACGAGTGAAGTACCTACTGTTAGCTCACTTGGGGATTCGAACCTTGGAACCTCATTCAACGAGTGAAGTACCTACTGTTAGCTCACTTGGGGATTCGAACCTTGGAACCTCATTCAACGAGTGAAGTACATACTGTTAGCTCACTTGGGGATTCAAACCTTGAAACTTCGAACCTTGGAACCTCATTCAACGAGTGAAGTACATACTGTTAGCTCAGTTGGGTATTCGAACCTTGGAAATCATTCAACGAGTGAAGTACATCCTGTTAGCTCACTTGGGGATTCAAACCTTGAAACTTCGAACCTTGGAAGCCCAGAAGATTCTGGAATTGGCGATAGCGTTCCTGGAGAACAATCTAGAACTGATCGACTCCAATTCAGGAAGGGCCTCGATTCACCTACTGGTGAATGATCTGCCATTCTAGTCTTTCCTGGAAGACATGGATTAGCCTCACGAGCAGTACCCGCGAAGGGATATGGCACAATGACCTAGGCGGTGCTGATGGTGACTGCTGTGATCGGTAACATTAAAAATAATATTTTTAAGAATTATTTTGATCAAAGGGAAAGGACTTTGGACTACCTCAAGTTCAATACATTAAGGATACTTAGCCTGACCTTTGTAACAGGTTGACTTAAAAAGAGCATAATTCATATTTATGAATAAAAGATGTTATACGATTTTATTTTGTTAGTTTCTTTTATTACATATTTTATTTACTTATGCTAGTTATAGAGTTCCATACTTTACAGTATCAGAGTACGTAGGTAGTAGTACAGTCTATAGAAAACTTCCCATAGCTCACATTTATTCACAATAAGAAATGTTTTCAGTTTATACTTTTAATATTGTATGCTTATTTACTTATTAAATATAGTATAAACTAATTTAAATGTTATTTACGAAATTTCACTGGTCCGTTGCATTTTAAGTGTGTAAAAATCCATAAAATGAACCAGTTATTTCATATTTCAGTTTATGAATACTATATAGCCTGTTCACTACTTTTTTTACATGAAATATGCTATAGTGTTTTGTCTTTGTGTTTTTCATGTATCTTGGTATTTCCTCATATCAGTATGGATTCGTCACTCATGAAATTGGTTTCATAACTTAAGACTAAGGGTGTTTCTTTAATTCATTTCTTCCAGTACTTCTTCATTTTATCTCATAATTTGGGTCTCTGATCATCTGTACATACTCTCTTTGGTTGAGTTTTTGGCTTGTCTCCTTTCATAGTTTGCGTTTTCTATCAATATCCTGAAGTGGTATCTGTCATGTATTATTTCTTCTGCTTACATATTTAATCCATCGTACAATTGCATTTGTTTCATTAACGTATTTACTAAATCTTCTTTATAATAATTCGTATTTTTTTTAACATCAACACAGTTTTATTCGTGTCTTCTTCATTGTATTTATTTTTTTATACAAACATTTATTTCAACACGCTATCAATGTTTTCTTGTTATTGTCAAGGCCTATACATGTTGTTTCTCTTTTTCTATTCTCTTTTTCACCCTTCCTATTCAACATTAGGCACTCTGATCCATATGTTATTTGTGATCTATTATGAAAAATTCATAAACATTATGTCTTACAAATTCAAATTACATAGAATAAAGAACGATTACTAGAAATAGTGTTAGATATGAAAAAAGAAATGTGTGTTATACTTGTCAAACTGTATATGGAAACATACCTTTGAAGAACCATTTTTATGAAACTGCTTATAAAATGATTCCTTGTTTAGACTTAATGTTTTTCTTACTTTCACGGAATTAAGCCTCTCCCAGTATCTTACCAAGACAGATATAGATTGTAATTTATCTTAGAAGTCACGTCTTGTTTCTTGTAGTTTAGAGCAGGCATCTTCTCACGATTTACTCATATATGATAGAATTCACAAGTTCTATAAATGCTGAAATAGGACAGTTTATTTATCAAAAATACAAATTTTACTAGCACTACTAAGATTAAAGATAACTCTACAGCAGGCTTATTGGTTTTTTAATATTTTTTTCATACTAGGTAATCAAAACCGTTTCTATAAAATAATTTATTACAAAACTAAATTGTTAAATTAAATATACATACTATACATCTCAATACTAGTGGTATGAAAGGGGTATATATGACCAGTAATATTTCTTATTTCTGTGAGTAACACGACATTAAATATACATAGTAAATATAAATGTATAACCCAAATATAGGGATGGGAAAAAGACCATATATTGTTGGTTTCTTTTGGTGTTAGTCTTGTTTTAAAATTAAGTAACTGAAAATTAAGTTAAAGTGTTGTATATGATACATCAATATTTAACTAATAAAAGTTAATTAAAAAAATTATAATTTGCTATTCTTTTTAAAGCACTAGGGGTTTAGAGATTATATACTCCAAAAGTAATTTTTATTATTTTAAACAATAAACATTTTTAAACAACAAAGAACAGTTTGATGAATGTATGTGTTTAAAAAAGTGTTGTTTATACAATTTATTACAACTATTACAACTACCATTTAAAAATATTTTTAAAATGATTGGTTTCATATTAAATCTTCTTCAACGTTTTATAATATATATTTGGATTTTTATTGAATTTTACATTGTAAATTTGTATTTAACAAATATATTGTAAATTATATTAATTATAATACCTTTTTACTTGAGTAATATTAAAATATTAATTTTATCATATTGGGTTAGCCTACGATAATTCTTTGAAATACAAAAATTTACTACTGTCGATTTTTTTTTGTTTTCATACATTGTGAAACAACAAAGAACAGTTTGATAAATTTATGTGTTTAAAAAAAGTGTTGTTCATACAATTTATTACAACTACCATTTAAAAATATTTTTAAAATTATTGGTTTCATTATTACATATTCTTCAACGTTTTTTAAATATATTTGGATTTTTATTGAATCTTAGATTGTAAACTTGTATTTAGAAAATATATTGTAAATTATATTTATTAAAATACCTTTTTACTTGAGTGATATTAAAATATTAATTTTACCATGTTGGGTTAGCCTACGTAATTCTTTGAAATACAAAAGTTTTCTACTGTCGATTTTTTTTGTTTTCATGCATTGTGAAAAATTTTAAAGATGTTACTCTAAATGATTATTTTGAGCTAACGAAAAGGACATAAGAAGAGGTGAGAAGGAGGGCAGGGAAACCTACGACTTACCAAAGTCTCTTAAATCTGCTGACCTGTTCAAAGTTTCATGGAGACGCTAGTTTAAATCTTGCGCTCGGTGTTTGCGTCTCTTAATTCTTAGTCTTGAAACATTGAAGAGAACAAAGTGTTCAACCAGTATATATTTGTTTACAAAAAAATAGTTTATCTCATTGTTCACTTTATCGCAGTTTAATAAAAATAATAAACTTGTTTTGATGAAAGAGTTATAAAAAATGAATGCCCAATTGTTTTGGAAATATCTAAGTTTCTTATTAAGACAACGATTGTTTAGTCATTGTTACTAACTAAGGTGGACTGTTTTTTGGACAGAGCCCAATAGCCAGAGCAACTAAAGGACTTGCAGCTTTACGAGGAATCCGAACCACATATTATTAGTCTGATTGTCAGCAAACTGACAAGCCTGACGCGTCGCTAAACACCCTGACTACCACCCTCTCTAGTAGTGTCTACTTTGAAGGTAACCATTTAGCGGACGGTGTGTTAGTATTATGAGGACCAAGCATGTAATCTTTCGCCTACAATTTCCAGAACACTTATTCCCCAAGTACCTGGGTTACAGTACTACACCACTAGTGCCGACAGTGTTAACAAATTTATTAACACATTTGGCCAAAACGTTAACATGAAAATTATTTTATATTACCAAATGAAAAATTGTAAATAAAATTTTTTCGATTGAAAACTAATCGTAAAACCTTAAGCATAATAAATCGAAATTATTATACTGGTATATAAAGTATAACGTTTCCTTAAAAATTAATATACTGATTTATTAACTCATATCATAAAATGAATATATGTAACGTTAACCTAAATACATTAACTTGATAATATTTTATGGCTAACTACTATTTTTTTCCATTCGATTATAATACCAAGCATATTATATGCCAAATGTTAATTCTGTTGACAGACTTTAGATGTAAAAAATGTTCAGCTTCATTAAACATAACAACATCAAAAAACCCAATGACCATATTTAGATTGTTATATTAGTCTTTAAAGTTTCAGCTAAAATCAACGGTTGTATTTATGCTCACACTATAATATTTTTATAATGTCAACACTTCTTTTAACAAAATTAGCATTAATCAAAACAGTTATATTTTCTTCTTTCTGTTTTTACGGATAATTTTGAGATTTTCAATACCAAAGATTTACCAGTCATGACAGACTTAATTGTCATAAAGCCACATATCCACAAAGTTGATCGAAAAACTTTCACGTTTGAGGTCATAAATACGACCTTGTCTCACTTTCCAGCTTAGTGCTTCTCGTATTGTTTGCCATATTCTGTCATGAAATATGCCCATAACCTAACAAACATCTAATTTATATGATCCTTAACCTAACAATAAAGTATGAAGTTGACTCATATAATCATTGAATGGTCTAGCCCAAAAGGTAACAATTTTTATATGTTTTGAGCTAAAAGTGGCATTACATCTGTATACTTATTTTATAAATACTACTTTTGATTCTAAGTATAGCTTTTATGTAACTGCTTAAATGGGTATAATATAAGAAAACCGTGTTAATCTGCTGCAAATTAATAAAATGTTGCCAATTTAGAAATGTTTAAAAATTGATAATCCAACTTGTAACATTGTGTAAATCATCCCAACGAGGCGTATCCAGTCACCATATTATTTAGATAGAAATGTATTAAGTTTGAAAGTAAAAAAAATCACTGTAAGATTTCTTTTTTATGTGTTCATAATTTGAATATTTATGAAAAGAGTAATGTAGCTTAAATTTTATTCGTCACCAAACTATAGTCATTTAATACGCTAATAAAAAAGAAAATTTATTATTAACGTATTTATAATTTTTGAAAGTATTTTACAATAATCTATTCTTCATATTTAACAGCAAATTATTTTTCGTAAATTTAGTATTATTTTTTAAATACACATACATTATTATTGACGTATGACAATTGAAATACACGTTCAACATATTAAAGAACGAACGTGTAAGCATGCGGTTTAAGGTGTTGGTGTTTTCATTCACAAGAAGTGGAGTTATTTTTAATTTTCCTTCGAACGAGGCCCGGACAACTCCAGGACAGGGAAGGTCGGGCTCGAAAGATCCCATTGAGGTGTAGCGAGTCGATAAATAGGGCCGGCTGTAACCATTTGCTCTAATTGCTTACTTTTATGTGGATTTATATAAGTTGAAATGTCGTTCACTAAGAGATGTAAACCTTCCTGCTTTTGAAATTTTGTATTCTTTTCCTCATAAACTCAATAGGATATTTAAATTACTTATTTTAAATTCTTCCCCTTCAATTAACCAACTGAAATAATGTTAATATTTTAAATTTTCAATATCATAACATCTATTGAAGGTATTATGTACGTAAATATTTAAGAAGTACATTTATTTAATCTAAAACCTATGGATGAAATAATTATAAAACAGAATATATGGTAATAATTTCATTTTTTTATTTAGTTCTTCAAATTCTTCAATATAGACTATTCTACATAAGAGCCTTTAGAGTGTGAGATAAGCTTCGGTATGTAAAAGTTAAACAATTACATTTGAATAAATCATAATGTTTGACAACAGTATCTGCTCACTGAATGTTTATTTGAATGTTTATTTATTGTTTATTTGAAGTGAAAAATAACTAAATAGTCGATGAATCGAGCATAAATTATAACGTCGACTTCATATTCAAATGATTACTAGATATCATAAACTCACAAAAAGTACCTTAATGTTACAGGATGTTCCTTTATTTTTATTAATTTATTTATTCATAAGACGCCAATCGTCAAGATATGGGCGAATATGGATTTCGAATGAGTGTGATGAGTGTAGATGAGCGAATGTAGTCATTGTTACAAACTAAGGCTGACTATTCCTTAGAAAGTGTCATTAATTAATAGCCCAATGACAAATGAACAGCCGGTGTTTATCAGCTGATCCTTCTCAAAATGTATTATGAATCTGATTGGGATCGAACTGAGAACCTTTAGCACATGAAGCTGGGATTGAACGAACTACGCTACCGACCAATATATGTAGTACACTTAGTAAGAGAGCTCGTCCAATGACAAATGGCGTAGTATGAGGCTAGACTAAGGTCATAGCTATAAAGTTGACGTCATATACTATTATTATGACTTCTTACTAAATAACGAGAGAAGAAGTCATACTGATAGGCCTGGTAATTAATTGTTTATTTTTTCTCATAAATCAAAACATATTTTAAAACTAAATAAATAAACTTGTTAGGGACAGAAATGCCCACTACACATTTCTAACCACATATCTGCTGGTCCGCCCACCCTTCAACAAACAATATTCTCCTTGGGCTGTGAACTGGATTAATTAATTATATTTTCCAATATAATTTTTGTATTGAAGTTTTAGAGTTAATAAAAACATAATATCATTATTGAGTTAATAAAAACAAGAAAAAAATTCCGGCATCATCAACACAGTCCAAACAATTAATATAAAATCCAAAATGTGATGTCAGCTTAAAATCTATGTTCTTCGAACCGTGAATTAAAAATATTATTAATTGAAAACGTATCACTTTAATTAGAATAATTAAATATTAAATTATTACGTTTATATATTGGACTTTTTATATCAAGAAACACTCATTAGTTAGTTTACAATATTTATAAATTAACTAAATGATCCAATTACCAAATATTAATTTTTTCCCCCAATTGTATAATTTAAAACTCGTCAACTTTAATTATCTTTACTCTTATTACAATGCGTTGAAAAAGTAATAAATTTAAAGTAATAATTTACAAAAATTACAGAGGTAAGTTTTGAATATTCAAGCCACTGCTTCTATAAATAAACACACATATATATTCGTAGAGTTAACTAATAACCATTAATTATTTAACCCCAGAAACACTTATATACATCATAAAACATGTAAATCATTTATAATGTGTATAATCAAGAGAATAATTTGCTATTGTAAATTTAATGTAACAATGAGTTTGGATAAAATGAATATTTTGTAAATATTACATTCGAGATTTGAAGGGTGAACATGTGTTAATTGGCTTACAGGCTAAAAAGACTAGAGTAATTTTGTTAGCTTTAATTTTTTGTTTATTTTTATCCACTAATAGTTTTGAAGTAAATAATATACAGAATGTACATAGTGAAATAAGTTGATTATATATGAAGTCAATGTGCAGAAAAATAACTGGATGAATAATTAAATATATTTTGGGAATAGTTTCATTTACTTTCAAATTAATAAAAATTCACCTTAGAGAATCAAACCCATGAAATAAGAGTAAGATTAAAATTGTTTAATGCCATAAAAATTAATTGTCCTTCTGTAATTTGTAAGGTGCTTATTATTAGTGATTTGATTAAACTTTTAATTTTGTAGAACACAATTGTATATACAATTGTAAATACAATAATTGATTAACACAATTATATATATTCAAAGTCTGTTTTGGCGTTCAAACATATCAAGATCTAAGCAATCATTGTTTGAATAACCATCTTATTTAGAGTTATTCTCATTATTCTTATATATATTATTATTTAGCTTTTTCTCTTTTTAAGGAAAGCAATTGATATTTATTTTATTCATGTATATAAAATGGAATAAACACTAATATTGCAAAATCGTTTAAAAGATTATAAAACCGCAACGAAGTCAAGCATCTTAAATGTTTAAAAAAACCAAATCAACTACCCCTTCTTACTGTAACATTTTACCTTTCATCGTATTGATTTAAGTTTTAACTATTATTTTTATATTATTACCGAATGATACACAAAGAACTATTACATTCACAAAGTATAAATCGGTACTTCTAATTACGGGCCGATATTAAAAGAAATACCAATTGCTCTTCTAAAATGCCAGCATAAACGACAAAGACCATCCAGCCCTTGTTTAACAGCCCTTTCACCTGTCTTCATTAAGAAGGAGGGGGATTTATTAAGCAGAGGAATTCATTTGTTTCACTATTAATTATGTCAAGCTCTGAGTTCTAAGGAACATTTTTCAAACAATTTGTGTCAAGCCTGACCACCTGATTTATTGTTGAATTCCATTTTCAGCTAAGCTTTGTTAACAGAACCTCCAACGAGAGACATCTTTATTGTACTGTGTTAAACTTTTTATGATTATATAAATAGTTGAAAGTTAAAGTTAAATTTAGGTCCTTTAACTGACTCAGATAACTCAATAAAAGTTTATTGTACGTGAATATTGACTCAGACTTTCGGTTCTGTCGTTCCGATTCCCGGTCCGCCGGTTTGACGTTTCGCTTTGGTTTGTCCTTAGTTAGCCATCGACCTGTTGGGACGAATGATGTCTGGCTAATTTAAATTAAACGTGAGATTATTAATTTTTTTTTCACCATTTTGGTGACACACTTGTTGTTTAATAACACGTTTTTCTTGCAAAATAAATCGTCTTTTCCACTAAGCTGCCGAGTAATGCTTTAACCCTTCGAGTGCCGCCCGTGATCCTTTCGCTTGTCTGGACTTGAGCCATCCCTCGTTGCAGCTCGACTTCCTTCTTTTGGTAGGATATGGGTCTCAAAACCTATTACAATGTTATGTAGTTACTCGCTCGATCCAGCCAAGATCATCATTCAGAAATACTGCTTACGAGATAAGGTTATAGGTCTGCCTTATGCAGAATTAAGACAGGACAAATAATAATCGTTAGTGTATCATTTTGCTACTGACGTGTTTGATAGCATACGGGTACTGGGGGATGGGGGAGGGTGAGGCATTGACTCACCAGCCCATCCTTACACGTACATTGGTATCTACCCACCCTCCCACCCATACAGGTTTAGTGGTTTTTACCCAGCTACATATGTACGTTGGTATTGACCCACACGCCCATTCTTACACGTACATTGGTATCTACCCACCCTCCCACCCATACAGGTTTAGTGGTTTTTACCCAGCCACATATGTACATTGGTATTGACCCACACGCCCATTCTTACACGTACATTGGTATCTACCCACCCTCCCACCCATACAGGTTTAGTGGTTTTTACCCAGCCACATATGTACATTGGTATTGACCCACACGCCCATTCTTACACGTACATTGGTATCTACCCACCCTCCCACCCATACAGTTTTAATGGTTTTTACCCAGTGGCACATGTACGTTGGTATTGACCCACACGCCCATTCTTACCTATTAAATAGTAATAAATAGTATTAAATAGTATTATCACCCATTAAATAGTAATATCACTGTACGTGTATGGATGGGCGGGTGGGTAACATTTGTATCCACCCACCCTCCCACCCATACAGGTTTAGTGGGTTTTACCTAGCGGCACATGTACGTTGGTATTGACCCACACGCCCATTCTTACCTATTAAATAGTAATAAATAGTATTAAATAGTATTATCACCCATTAAATAGTAATATCACTGTACGTGTATGGATGGGCGGGTGGGTAACATTTGTATCCACCCACCCTCCCACCCATACAGTTTTAATGGTTTTTACCCAGTGGCACATGTACGTTGGTATTGACCCACACGCCCATTCTTACCTATTAAATAGTAATAAATAGTATTAAATAGTATTATCACCCATTAAATAGTAATATCACTGTACGTGTATGGGTGGGCGGGTGGGTAACATTTGTATCCACCCACCCTCCCACCCATACAGTTTTAATGGTTTTTACCCAGTGGCACATGTACGTTGGTATTGACCCACACGCCCATTCTTACCTATTAAATAGTAATAAATAGTATTAAATAGTATTATCACCCATTAAATAGTAATATCACTGTACGTGTATGGATGGGCGGGTGGGTAACATTTGTATCCACCCACCCTCCCACCCATACAGGTTTAGTGGGTTTTACCTAGCGGCACATGTACGTTGGTATTGACCCACACGCCCATTCTTACCTATTAAATAGTAATAAATAGTATTAAATAGTATTATCACCCATTAAATAGTAATATCACTGTACGTGTATGGATGGGCGGGTGGGTAACATTTGTATCCACCCACCCTCCCACCCATACAGTTTTAATGGTTTTTACCCAGTGGCACATGTACGTTGGTATTGACCCACACGCCCATTCTTACCTATTAAATAGTAATAAATAGTATTAAATAGTATTATCACCCATTAAATAGTAATATCACTGTACGTGTATGGGTGGGCGGGTGGGTAACATTTGTATCCACCCACCCTCCCACCCATACAGTTTTAATGGTTTTTACCCAGTGGCACATGTACGTTGGTATTGACCCACACGCCCATTCTTACCTATTAAATAGTAATAAATAGTATTAAATAGTATTATCACCCATTAAATAGTAATATCACTGTACGTGTATGGGTGGGCGGGTGGGTAACATTTGTATCCACCCACCCTCCCACCCATACAGTTTTAATGGTTTTTACCCAGTGGCACATGTACGTTGGTATTGACCCACACGCCCATTCTTACCTATTAAATAGTAATAAATAGTATTAAATAGTATTATCACCCATTAAATAGTAATATCACTGTACGTGTATGGGTGGGCGGGTGGGTAACATTTGTATCCACCCACCCTCCCACCCATACAGTTTTAATGGTTTTTACCCAGTGGCACATGTACGTTGGTATTGACCCACACGCCCATTCTTACCTATTAAATAGTAATAAATAGTATTAAATAGTATTATCACCCATTAAATAGTAATATCACTGTACGTGTATGGGTGGGCGGGTGGGTAACATTTGTATCCACCCACCCTCCCACCCATACAGTTTTAATGGTTTTTACCCAGTGGCACATGTACGTTGGTATTGACCCACACGCCCATTCTTACCTATTAAATAGTAATAAATAGTATTAAATAGTATTATCACCCATTAAATAGTAATATCACTGTACGTGTATGGGTGGGCGGGTGGGTAACATTTGTATCCACCCACCCTCCCACCCATACAGTTTTAATGGTTTTTACCCAGTGGCACATGTACGTTGGTATTGACCCACACGCCCATTCTTACCTATTAAATAGTAATAAATAGTATTAAATAGTATTATCACCCATTAAATAGTAATATCACTGTACGTGTATGGATGGGCGGGTGGGTAACATTTGTATCCACCCACCCTCCCACCCATACAGTTTTAATGGTTTTTACCCAGTGGCACATGTACGTTGGTATTGACCCACACGCCCATTCTTACCTATTAAATAGTAATAAATAGTATTAAATAGTATTATCACCCATTAAATAGTAATATCACTGTACGTGTATGGATGGGCGGGTGGGTAACATTTGTATCCACCCACCCTCCCACCCATACAGGTTTAGTGGGTTTTACCTAGCGGCACATGTACGTTGGTATTGACCCACACGCCCATTCTTACCTATTAAATAGTAATAAATAGTATTAAATAGTATTATCACCCATTAAATAGTAATATCACTGTACGTGTATGGATGGGCGGGTGGGTAACATTTGTATCCACCCACCCTCCCACCCATACAGTTTTAATGGTTTTTACCCAGTGGCACATGTACGTTGGTATTGACCCACACGCCCATTCTTACCTATTAAATAGTAATAAATAGTATTAAATAGTATTATCACCCATTAAATAGTAATATCACTGTACGTGTATGGATGGGCGGGTGGGTAACATTTGTATCCACCCACCCTCCCACCCATACAGGTTTAGTGGGTTTTACCTAGCGGCACATGTACGTTGGTATTGACCCACACGCCCATTCTTACACGTACGTTGGTATCTACCCACGCAAAGCCTAGATACATTACGTAGATTTATATAAAATCATTGGTGTCTAAAATATTTGTAGTGGTATATAATAAATGTTTTTCATAAACTGAGAACAAGTATAACTGTTTGTAATTTATTTAATACTATTTAAGTGATACCAGTTTATATAGGGTCTAACATTAACAAACATGGTAATTGTGATGAAAGAGGCAAAAGCGGTATTTTATTGCTACCAGGCGTTCCAATTAAATGGGATTTAACCATCATCAGCTTGCTGGAGTCTGTCTCACAGATTCATTAAACATTCATAAACCTTAACCACCGGCGTTTCTTAACTCACCCCTGTCCTTGCTTTTAATAACGGATTTAATTCCATCACTGACTTTTATTAATGAAAGAAATATTTGATTCCTTGATTAAGCGTGTGTCAAAACGTAAAACGGTGTATTGTAACTAAAGAAATCACTTGAAATAATCACTTGAACTTAAAAGCATTATATTTTCTGAATTTTCATTACTGAATGATAGTTCTTAAATATATTTTTTAGGTGGGTTTTCTATTGTACCCATTCTGAAAGAAATTAAACTAATAAAATATATTTCAAGTTGTATTCAGAACAAATGATAAAGAAATTAATGAATGTTTCACCACTAAACTATCGTTATATACTTAAAACAAAATAATTATTATTTATTTAAAGAGGATTATTTGATTACTTCAAACTTTATTTTTCAAAAGTTATTATTTGTCACTAAAAAATTTTATGATAAAATCCAAAATATTTTGACAACATTACTTAATTGGTATGGAAATATCACTAAACTAAAGATTTTTTTTATGTTTAAATTAATTAATTATTGTTCAGATAATGGTAGAGAAGTGTTCTTTTAAATGCTTTGCATATATATTTACATTTCAATTCGATAATTTATTGTTCTTCTAATTTAAATTTGTTCAAAGTCATTTATATTGGCATTGTAAAATTTTAAGCGTTTATTTCAATTCCTTGTTGGAGAATGATTTAAAACGTTACGAGCATATAAAAGTATATTTTCCTTTTTGTACCCAACACATATATGAAGTTACATAAGTTACATACATTAGGAAGTTCCATTTTGTGTTAATTCATAGTACATATTTATAAATACTCGCTGAGAGTGGACAATTTTTGAATTGTAGACTAAACAAACTATTCTACAATCTCGTAATATATTGTACTCGTGTATATTGGTACTTCGTTATAATTTTCAAACATCAATTCAAAAGATTTATATATTTAAGAAAACATTTATTTCATTTGAATATCAATAGAAGTTGAGGGAAATAGCTACACAAAAGACAACTTTATATTCCCTACTTGGTTCTCCAATTAAATCTCAATCTAATAATAACAACATTGTTAACCTATAACAATGTAAGTCTAGTGCTATTGCCTTAATGAGGTTCGTTCTAAGTGCTTATACCTCTGATACCGTGAAATTTGTATTTAATACAAAATATCCACAAGTTTTTTTATATTATGATTTTGATAATTGTAAATGCTTAAAAACTTACGATCCTTCTTTAAAGTAAATTTTATTTTAATAATTTAAATACCCCCGTGCACTGTTACCAAAATAAATAAATAACTAAAAAAGTGTACAGTGCAAGCTGAAATTAAATTTAAACATCTTCGGCATTCCTTGAACCGTAGTAGGTTTATCCGTCATGTTTTTCCTTCAACGGTACGTTCTACAATAGTTCAAATTCTTGTAAGTTAACTTAAAATAAACACTATGTTTGATAAAAAAAATAATAATAATTGTTAGGTTTAAAATTAAAACCATACAATTAAAATGAAAAATCACTTACCAGCTCAACGATTTATTCAATTCAAGTTATTCAAACAATTAAATATATTGAACGATTCGAACCTTAGAACATGCCCTCGGTAGTACGAAGCCTTAGTCACGGAGCCACCACGTTGTCAAATATTATGGGCCTTTTCTATCAAACGACCGGAAAGCTCCAACAATGTTCTATTCGAACAGAATCATACTAAAGCAGTTGTTCTGACCTGAAGTAATGAAACTATTGATAAAATGAAATTTGTTAGTTGTTTTACACAAAATACAAAAACACACAAATACACTAACACAAACTTATTAAATGTTAGGCTATGTTATAAATCTAGTCAAATTGTGAGGCGGAAAGGAAAAAGGGACCTCTTCGCGGCAAAGTAAAAATGTCAGTACGGGCAGTTTTATCGATTGAGGTAAAAAATATCGATTTTCGGTTGTTTACATTCAAGTATGCTCCATTTCGTCCTTTACCGATTGAAATCGATTACAAAACTGTTGTAATCGAATAAAACATTCAAATTAATGATTAAAGTAGTCGATGTCTAGCTTGAGAAAAGGTACCTCTTCGCGCTTATAGAGAAATAACATTGCCGCGAACAGGTCCCTTTTTAAAACACATCAGATAGCTATGCAACACTCTGATAACTGCACTCGTACGAATTCTAGAGGCGACTAGGTGAACTACTACGAGTTTATTGTAAATCTAGAATGTCTTCTGTTAATAAAAATCCCCTTCTCGGTCCCAATTTCCTTTTCTTTACAGGTTTAAAATCCAAATAGTTTTAGTAGTTGTACTGACACACCTAAAACTGCATGTTAGGCTTTGATTATTGTATTATAAACTATTGATATTATTATTAAGTAATACAGTCTATTTTTGATAAGTTAATGTACTGTAAAAACAATAAATTACGGGAGTTTTGCGCCACAGTAGGGAGGACAGTTGGCAGCTCGGCGAACCGCTCTCGGTTGAACCACGGCGATGCAGACGATTTTGATGACATGCTTGGATAAAAACATTATTTTCTTGAAAACTACTGTGAGTTAAGACTAAGTAGATATTTCCATTAAAGACGACATTTAGACCTTTGTTTTGATACCAAAATCGTTGCTTAAATATGAAAAATATATGTTTTATGCTTATTTTAAATTTTCAAATCGATTTTTCTTAAAATGGCCATTTTCTCTCACGTAATTTCAAAGTCCTCTAACTTTAACAAAAAAAATCGTAGACTCATGGGATTTGCGCCAAATTGTTAGGAATTAAATGAGAATTTCAAAAATATTAATAACTCAAAATCGAAAAATGCTGCGAAGAGGTCCCTTTTTCCTTTCCACCTCACTCATATAACCTCATTAGATAATTTTTCGAGCTTTCCGTCCGTATAATAGAACAAACTTAATGATTACAGTTCAGACTGGAACTCTTTATCAGTAATATTCACCTTGTACTGTACTGGTTCACCCCCTTACTTTGTCTGAATAAGTTCCAAGCACAGATCAATAGCCTATGAGGAATGGGTGTAATACATGCGAGTGTAATACATGACTGATTCTTGAGTCATTTCCAGTGGCTTTTAAGTATAATTTATAATATTTTTTAAACAAAATCATCCTTTATAAAACATAAAAAAACAATAGTTAATTAGATAGGACTGCCACTCTGTAACAGGAAGAGATAAAGGATTTCTATCGAAGTACACAAGATAAAGCACTTATGGCGGATCCATTATCTGTTTCACATATTCTCCATTTCACATGTGATGTCTGCACCAATTAGCCAGCTCCTACTTCCCGGTAATGAAATTACGTCCAGTCTATGTGAGTGTGAGACTGGTAAAATTGTGTGGATTAGTGTAGTGTGAATTTTAATATATTTGAACTACAATTGTTTTTAATTACGTGCTTGTGTGTAAAATACACTGCGTTGCAATCATTATTTATGGATACGGCAAAAATTTACTAAAATTTTAGAGTGGCTAAATGTTTGTTTTTAAAAAATGTCTTAAATAGACAATATTAAGCTGCAGTAAACATAAATTGAAATTGTAACCATAACCATATTAACTTTTTTTGTTTAATGACATAAATAAAATAAGTAATGTTGAATGAGAAGATTGTGTCTATTTTATTTTTATTTATTTATTTTCTTTCAATAATTCAATATTAGTTTGTAATACGTTAAAATAGAATGATTTAGAAAATTCAATAATGCACCATGAACTCTTATCAGGCTGTCATACTGCTAATAAGTTGTATATAAGCTGTCGTGTACATTGACACTATTTTAAATGAAATATAACATTTACATTTATTTGTATTTTTAGGGTAAAATTTGATGAAAAATGTTAAACAAATCCAAAAAAGAAAAAATCTTAACAATAATTAAAATTATATATTCCTTTATTGATGAACTTAGGAATACCACAGAAAACATGATAATAAATTCATTTACCTTCTTTGGTCATCAGGGGGGGTATTGAAGTGTGAGTGTGAGAATAAAAATAAATTTCATTAAATTTAACGGGGAAGGGGTTGTAGTACTATTACCAATATGTTCTAATATTATACATACAAATTTGTTCTTGGAATGTCGTTTATTATAGCGATCTCATGCACTCTTATGATGCATACTTTAGAATATAAAATATTTACCTACAATGTATGAATCACTATGAGACTACAAAAAATGATTATAATTTACTAAAGGCAAATTTTAAAAAAATCTCTGATCCAATAAGATATTTTAGTTTACTGAATTACATATTTAGCTTGCCAAAATATTATAATAATAGTTATTATTATTATAATGATTAGTTCTAAATCAAGAACTTAAATTGAATGTATAAATGAAAAGTACAAACTAGTTGAAGATCAACAATAAAGTAAAGTCAAAATTTCAGCATATATAAAATTAAGAATAATATTGGTTGGGAGAAAAGTAAACTGTTGGACAAATCACATTCCACAATGTTTGCCCTAAAATCGAAGACAGAAACACAATTATATAATATTTACTAAAAGGGAATGTTTAAATTCGTCATGATAAAGTACTCAACTATTTAAGACCAATTAATTTTAATCAAATATTAATTAAAATTAATATTTTAATTAATATTTGACATAATAATTAAACTAATGACATGATAATTTAACTAGGAAACCTCCTAACTCATACAGATAATCAACATTTAATATTATAAAATGATTGAGTCGTATTTAAATATGATATAGTAACATTTTATCGTTATATTTATTGATAAAATTGTATACAAACCTCAAATTCAAGTCTTTGTTATATATTTTATTGGACAAATTTCTATAAATCACATGTTACTATGTGATGCAGTATATATTCAGAGTTCCCAGTACTAAAGACACAGGAGTTATGGAATGGCTGCTACCAACTCGACTTGTGAAGTTTTGTGGGAAATTACGACACTTGATCGGAGAAAGTTAGCCGACTAGAGGTTGAGCAGTAATTTAGGTTACTGATTGTCAACTTAGTTTTGATTCATTGATTTACCTCACCAAGGTACGTGGCTATGGGAAAGTTAACGGGTCTTGTTCTCTCTTGAAACTTCAGTAATTCAGTGACATCTGTGTGACATTTGGATTTGCAAAAGGGAACCAATTTACTTTACCAAGCTACGTGGTTATTGGAAAGTAGACGAGTCTTGTTCTCCCTTCTAACTTCTGTGGGATTTTTTGATTTCTAAAGGGATACCAAATTACCTTGCCAAGCTACGTGACTGTTGGCAACTTAACGGGTCATGTTCTCCCTGGTAACCTGAGAAATGCTGTGACTTTTGGATTTCTAAAGGGATACCAAATTACCTTGCCAAGCTACGTGACTGTTGGCACCTTAACAGGTCATGTTCTCCTTTTTACCGTAAGTAATTTAATAACATTTGCTTCAGCAAAAATGTAATGTAGAGTATTAATGTTTTACAGGTCACTTTTATTCTTAAGCGGTTTACATTCTTAATAAATTAACTATGAACACGTTGTAAATTCTAACTTTTTTCATTTCGTATGAGTACATTATTTTATGTTTCCTAGCAGGAATTGTGTTTTTCTAATCATATTTTATTTAATGTGTCATTTTATATCACCCATGCTTTATTTTATTCTGACTCCTTATAACCACCTTAATAATGAAATATTGATAGCTCTTCAAGAAGTAAAATTTGTAGGGAACTATTGATGAGTAAATTTGAAGTGCTTAATCTGTTATGGTTCTAAAAATTTTATGCTGTTACCAGAGCTTTTGAATACACTATATATTAATATGAATAAAATAATTCAAAACTATATAAGATATATTATTTCTTATTTGCGATAAATTCTACAATTCTCCTGCAGCTTTCAGATAAGCTCACTATTTTTTCAGTCAACGGTAGTAAAATTAATACATTGCAGATATTTGTACTACTATTTTGTCACTATTGACAGGTCCAGTCGATAGATAACCAGACATTTTATCTATGTTAAAATAATGATATAATAGATAATAAAATTGTCTTATTAATAAATCTTCATGATAAATGAAGATGGATATAAATAAATATAAAGTACAACAAAATTAATACATTATTATAAACATATATTACTTTTATTTACTATAAATTTATCAACGTTGTCACAGATATACCACAATAATTGTATACAGTTGATTTGAATTAAATTCATCGTATTAGACATACTAAATTTAAATTTAACTAAAGACAAATAATAAAAAGACTACAAAAATATATTTTAAATAATCAATGCACATTTTTTTAGGATTCATTACAAACTATATTCTGGTTTATTCAAAATATTCTGTTGACTTCCATCTCTCTCTCTCCCTCTCTCCCTCTCTGCAGACAAGCGAATATCCCCTTTGTCGATGATCGTGTATTGAGACTGGTCTTGTGGCTGGCATAAAGTCTAGGGGCTTAACTCCATGTACATATTTTATAGTGTAAGTCCATTAGTAAAATTAACTAAAATAACGATCTCCAATTATCTCACTGGTCATTAGGCACTTAACTCACAGCTGCAAAACCCTACATAGTTACAGTACTTCCTGGGTCTGTTACCTCACTGGTAAGCAATAACTTACCTCAGAGCTACAAACCCTTCTTGAGTACAGCAATTAATGTATCTGTTACCTCACTGGTATTTGGGTACTTAACTGACAGCTGCAAAATCCTACATAGTTACAGTACTTCCTGGGTCTGTTACCTCACTGGTAAGCAATAACTTACCTCAGAGCTACAAACCCTTCTTGAGTACAGCAATTAATGTATCTGTTACCTCACTGGTATTTGGGTACTTAACTGACAGCTGCAAAATCCTACATAGTTACAGTACTTCCTGGGTCTGTTACCTCACTGGTAAGCAATAACTTACCTCAGAGCTACAAACCCTTCTTGAGTACAGCAATTAATGTATCTGTTACCTCACTGGTATTTGGGTACTTAACTGACAGCTGCAAAATCCTACATAGTTACAGTACTTCCTGGGTCTGTTACCTCACTGGTAAGCAATAACTTACCTCAGAGCTACAAACCCTTCTTGAGTACAGCAATCAATGTGTCTGTTACCTCACTGGTATTTGGGTACTTAACTCACAGCTGCAAAATCCTACATAGTTACAGTACTTCCTGGGTCTGTTACCTCACTGGTAAGCAATAACTTACCGCAGAGCTACAAACCCTTCTTGAGTACAGCAATTAATGTATCTGTTACCTCACTGGTATTTGGGTACTTAACTGACAGCTGCAAAATCCTACATAGTTACAGTACTTCCTGGGTCTGTTACCTCACTGGTAAGCAATAACTTACCTCAGAGCTACAAACCCTTCTTGATTACAGCAATTAATGTGTCTGTTACCTCACTGGTATTTGGGTACTTAACTGACAGCTGCAAAATCCTACATAGTTACAGTACTTCCTGGGTCTGTTTCCTCACTGGTAAGCAATAACTTACCTCAGAGCTACAAACCCTTCTTGAGTACAGCAATTAATGTATCTGTTACCTCATTGGTATTTGGGTACTTAAAACTCACAGCTGCAAAATCCTACATAGTTACAGTACTTCCTGGGTCTGTTACCTCACTGGTAAGCAATAACTTACCTCAGAGCTACAAACCCTTCTTGAGTACAGCAATCAATGTGTCTGTTACCTCACTGGTATTTAGGCACTTAACTCACAGCTGCAAAACCCTACATAGTTACAGTACTTCCTGGGTCTGTTACCTCACTGGTAAGCAATAACTTACCTCAGAGCTACAAACCCTTCTTGAGTACAGCAATTAATGTATCTGTTACCTCACTGGTATTTGGGTACTTAACTGACAGCTGCAAAATCCTACATAGTTACAGTACTTCCTGGGTCTGTTACCTCACTGGTAAGCAATAACTTACCTCAGAGCTACAAACCCTTCTTGAGTACAGCAATTAATGTATCTGTTACCTCACTGGTATTTGGGTACTTAACTGACAGCTGCAAAATCCTACATAGTTACAGTACTTCCTGGGTCTGTTACCTCACTGGTAAGCAATAACTTACCTCAGAGCTACAAACCCTTCTTGAGTACAGCAATTAATGTATCTGTTACCTCACTGGTATTTGGGTACTTAACTGACAGCTGCATAATCCTACATAGTTACAGTACTTCCTGGGTCTGTTACCTCACTGGTAAGCAATAACTTACCTCAGAGCTACAAACCCTTCTTGAGTACAGCAATCAATGTGTCTGTTACCTCACTGGTATTTGGGTACTTAACTCACAGCTGCAAAATCCTACATAGTTACAGTACTTCCTGGGTCTGTTACCTCACTGGTAAGCAATAACTTACCGCAGAGCTACAAACCCTTCTTGAGTACAGCAATTAATGTATCTGTTACCTCACTGGTATTTGGGTACTTAACTGACAGCTGCAAAATCCTACATAGTTACAGTACTTCCTGGGTCTGTTACCTCACTGGTAAGCAATAACTTACCTCAGAGCTACAAACCCTTCTTGAGTACAGCAATCAATGTGTCTGTTACCTCACTGGTATTTGGGTACTTAACTCACAGCTGCAAAATCCTACATAGTTACAGTACTTCCTGGGTCTGTTACCTCACTGGTAAGCAATAACTTACCTCAGAGCTACAAACCCTTCTTGAGTACAGCAATTAATGTATCTGTTACCTCACTGGTATTTGGGTACTTAACTGACAGCTGCAAAATCCTACATAGTTACAGTACTTCCTGGGTCTGTTACCTCACTGGTAAGCAATAACTTACCTCAGAGCTACAAACCCTTCTTGAGTACAGCAATTAATGTATCTGTTACCTCACTGGTATTTGGGTACTTAACTGACAGCTGCATAATCCTACATAGTTACAGTACTTCCTGGGTCTGTTACCTCACTGGTAAGCAATAACTTACCTCAGAGCTACAAACCCTTCTTGAGTACAGCAATCAATGTGTCTGTTACCTCACTGGTATTTGGGTACTTAACTCACAGCTGCAAAATCCTACATAGTTACAGTACTTCCTGGGTCTGTTACCTCACTGGTAAGCAATAACTTACCGCAGAGCTACAAACCCTTCTTGAGTACAGCAATTAATGTATCTGTTACCTCACTGGTATTTGGGTACTTAACTGACAGCTGCAAAATCCTACATAGTTACAGTACTTCCTGGGTCTGTTACCTCACTGGTAAGCAATAACTTACCGCAGAGCTACAAACCCTTCATGAGTACAGCAATTAATGTGTCTGTTACCTCACTGGTATTTGGGTACTTAACTGACAGCTGCAAAATCCTACATAGTTACAGTACTTCCTGGGTCTGTTTCCTCACTGGTAAGCAATAACTTACCTCAGAGCTACAAACCCTTCTTGAGTACAGCAATTAATGTATCTGTTACCTCATTGGTATTTGGGTACTTAAAACTCACAGCTGCAAAATCCTACATAGTTACAGTACTTCCTGGGTCTGTTACCTCACTGGTAAGCAATAACTTACCTCAGAGCTACAAACCCTTCTTGAGTACAGCAATCAATGTGTCTGTTACCTCACTGGTATTTGGGTACTTAACTCACAGCTGCAAAATCCTACATAGTTACAGTACTTCCTGGGTCTGTTACCTCACTGGTAAGCAATAACTTACCGCAGAGCTACAAACCCTTCTTGAGTACAGCAATTAATGTATCTGTTACCTCACTGGTATTTGGGTACTTAACTGACAGCTGCAAAATCCTACATAGTTACAGTACTTCCTGGGTCTGTTACCTCACTGGTAAGCAATAACTTACCTCAGAGCTACAAACCCTTCTTGAGTACAGCAATCAATGTGTCTGTTACCTCACTGGTAAGGACGAACTTAACTCAGAGTTACAAACCCTACTTGGTTCCAGCATCTCCTGGGTCTGTTACTTTACTGGTGGGCAGGCACTTCACCAACAGCTACAAACCCTTCTTGGTTCCAGTATCTCTTGGGTCTGTTACCTCACTGGTGGGCAGACACTTCACCAACAGCTACAAACCCTTCTTGGTTCCAGCATCTCTTGGGTCTGTTACCTCACTGGTGGGCAGACACTTCACCAACAGCTACAAACCCTTCTTGGTTACAGCATCTCTTGGGTCTGTTACCTCACTGGTGGGCAGACACTTCACCAACAGCTACAAACCCTTCTTGGTTCCAGCATCTCTTGGGTCTGTTACCTCACTGGTGGGCAGACACTTCACCAATAGCTACAAACCCTTCTTGGTTACAGCATCTCTTGGGTTTGTTACCTCACTGGTGGGCAGACACTTCACCAACAGCTACAAACCCTTCTTGGTTCCAGCATCTCTTGGGTCTGTTACCTCACTGGTGGGCAGACACTTAGCTCAGAGCTATAAACCCTACTTGTTTACAACATCTTCTGGGTTTGTTTACTCACTAGTAAGTAGGCATTTAAATCAGAACTACTAACCCTACTTTATTATGTCACTTCCTCGGTAATGTTTATACATTTAGCACCTTTTAAATGTAGGATCCAATTTATTCTTCCTTTATTTCATCTTAGACTCAATTTAGTTTCTTAATTATCTCTGTTTCATCACAGCTAAACAAAACACTAACGGTACAGTTAATAGTGGAGCTAATAAGAAATTGCCCCTCCATATAGTGTAAATTTACCTGGAGAATAGGCTAACAGTGATGAAAAGTGATGGTGTAAACCTTAGCTAGTTGATTTACTGATTTCTAATGGGGCATGGGTTACATACGTAAACTCCACATAACTTCTCTCACTGTAAGGAGGGTTTTCGGTGTGTGTATATTCATATGAATATGTATATAAGAAACCATAAGGCTAAACACTTCTACACTATGAAGTGACTGTTACAAATATACAAAAATGGCACTCACTTAACTTTACATTATGATTATTTTCCATCTAAACTCATGCTCAATTGATTATATACCAAAGAAAAACTACGACTTATAATCTAGATTAAACTGCTTATAGTTAAGTTTGTATTTTCATTCCGTTTCTGAGTTACAGCATTACTAAAATATTTATCCTTCCAAATAGTACGCTTAATGTATTAACTGTCTCATGTTTCACAGAATATACTATTTGAAAAACACAGATTATAAAATATATTAACATATTCAAAAGATATATTTCAATATTAAACATATACAATAAAAAACTAGGATCAATAACCGTATATAATTACTAATGTGCTGCTACAATAAGTTAGTGATATTAGAACTATTATTTAATGCATGTTTGGTGGTTTTTCGTTGACATTTATACATTGTGAAGATTAATGTACGAATTTACAGTAAATTTAGTTTATTTTGAGGTAATTTTTTAATGAAACAAATTAAAGTTATTCTATTTGTATTCTAGCACTATACACAAAAGTTTTGAGTTAAAATCAACTTAAAGTGACAGAAATTTAGAAAATAATATATTTCTAACATAAAATTCATTGTCAGAAATTTCGCTTTAAATTAGAAGTGATGGTAAAAAAGTATTTAAAAAATATGTCACTCACTCACTTATTTATCTCTTTTGATAAATAATTATATTTGTTATTAAGTGACATATTTAATTTGTTTTAAATAATATTTGATAAAGTTATATATTGATACAGCTCTAAAAATCAATATAACCAAGTTGTTTCATAAAAATTGTCTTTTTGGTGTTTGATTGTTTATGATTAGTAAATTTACTTGAGATTACCAACACTTCAAATGTTAAAAAAAAAAAAACATCTCTTTTGCATGTGTAACACTTTGATCGACTTCAGGTATAAGGGTTATATTCCTTAGCCTACATTTAAAAATTAATTTAATTACTAAAAAAATATAGCTTCTGGTGGTTGCGTCAAGGTGTTATTTACAATGTTTACATCAGCAAACGTTTCACCCATGCTGTGGTGTGGCGTCCTCAGTTGTATCTCTGAGACTGATATGGCTCTCGGTCATAACAGCATTGGTGAACCGACTGGGTATCAAAAGTTATAAAAATTAAATTTTTCATTACCTTCTCCCTTTAAATATTACAAACTATGAAATTCCAAAAAATATTCTTCCAAACAAATATTTATTCCAAAAACAAGAAAATTCCAAATAAAACAAAGTTCCAATGTCATAAATGTAAGTTATATCTGGCGGCTTTCAAGTAATCGAGTACATCATCATTCTCAACGTAAGTACTGTAACTGAAAACAATATTAAATATCAGCTGATCTGCAACTTGGAGACGTTGTGGGGGAAATTTCTTCTTTCTTTTTTGGCTTAAATTTATCTGACGAATAATTGTTTCCATATTCCTTGTTCATTTTGTAATGCAGTTAAAAACATATAGACACTGGGTCGGTCGTTTCCTAAAAGGATCTGGAAGTGGTTGTGTTGTCCTTCTGACATATTATTTGATCTAGCCTGACGTTTGAGTACAGCATCATATTGGTTCCCAATAGAGAGTGGGTATCTTGGTGCAACCACCCGCCTTCGACCACGTGCTGTCATTCCATGAACATATGATACGTAAAAATACTGTACGACGGAAGTGAATTCGCCAAGAACTGCATTCACCAAAGTATAAAAAGCCTCAAGTACATCATCAGGTGGAAGGAAAGCTACCAATATCTGTGAAGCTTCTTTTATAGAACGATCCTCCTCGTCGTTGTATTGGCACCGACGTCCTTCTGTTTTAATGTGTCTGTATATGCTTTGGCACAAATGGAATAAACAGTCAGAAACAATTGGTCCAAATCGATTTTTTGCAGAATTGACAATAGTGAGCTCACAATCTGAAATTATTGTTTATTGGTGTAAACATTTAAATGACACCTTGATGCAGTCGTTTGGGAGAAATGTAATTTTTGCAAAAGATATTAGCTGCTTAAGCATACGAATATTTACCAAACTAACCATTTAGTAAATTGTTAAGTGAGGTAAACAATTTATTAAAGTAACAATTCAGTAAAATTACTTTGATATGGTGAAGTTGTGAGAAAAAACATAGTTCTGTAAAATTTTTAAAACTAAGATTAAGCATTCATTAAAAAAGAAAATAAATAGATCGAAAATAAATGAACAGCTAGCTGGTGGTGATCGTCAGTTATTTGCTTTCAAAGTGTGTGTTGACTTCGATTGTGTTACAGTAAAGGACCTCTAATTTATGAACCTACTAACTAACTATCCTACTAACCTAGTAATTAGTGGGGCTGAAATTTGTGTACTTTATAAACACTTTAACAATTGTGTTAAAAGTACTGTGACGAGTAGGTTTCAGTAAATTTAATAATATTTACTAATTAAAATAATTTTATTCGAAAGTTCACATAACCCGCATGCCCCGTGCGTTCAACGAGTGGAGTACAAAATGTTTGCTCAATTGGAGATCGAACCTTGAAATGTTCAGTCCCACGTCAGAAGCCTTAGCCACTTCCATACCATAGCACAATCTTCAAGTTCATGGATATTCATGGTAATGTTAAGAATATCCATGAACTTGAAGATTATGCAAACGTCTGAAACATGGCTCGAGGGCAAAAAGTTCAAAACCCGACATGGAAGTGTTAATAGTCCGGCATATTTAAGGGTCTTAGTGAGTCATAAACTGTAACTTAACCTCTTTTTTATGATAACCATATCAGACTCTTAGACTTCATCACCTCTGATTTACTTATATGAATGAAGTCATAGCACAAGAATGAATATATTGATGTCTTACATATGTTTAATATTGTCAATATTTTAGAATGCAGTGCTACCCTCGGGTTGTGCGCATCTCTTACAATGTTATACGCAGGGTGTTACAAAACGTTGTCCTGGCAGTTACATCTAATTAATAGGAAAAATTATGGGTAACTTTTTTGTCTAATTCCACACCGTTTAATGTCTGTCTCGTATTTTAAAAACTAATCAATAAATCAGGACTTGTGTGTAGATACAAGTTACAAATTTGTAAACTTCATTAAATGCACATTATTAAAATATAAAAAAATAACAATGTTGTTATCTTTAACCGTTTTCAAGTAATGAATATTGTTAGGTTTTAAACGCTTTTTTATACAAAGATATTTGGAGAAAAAAATTATAATATGGCTATCATTTTGAAATGAATAGTGATAACTCCATGGCTATTTTATTTTTTAGTTTTTGACAATGAAAATACCCTAAGACAGTCGGTCAAACCGTTCTTAAGTTATGTTTTTTTTTTTTTTTTTTTTTTTTTTTTTTTTCAAAATATACACTTAACAGAGTGGAATACATGTCAGATAATTCTTCAAAACTTTGTATGAAATTGCTAGTAAATTAAGATTACTAAAACTATTTTGATTAATTTTAAATAAAATGAGGGTTCATTTTCTTTTGACATTTATTTTATGTTAACACTAAAATTTTACGTGAAAGTGATAAAATGTGAGGGGTATATTTTCATTTTGCATCATGACGTCTCTTGGTTGTCTTACATGATGATTTTTAAAATTATGCCTACCAATAGGTGACATTATTTGACATGTATTGGAGTTGTCCCAATCCTGTGCTTTGACAATGTAAAAAATATTTTCCTGACAAGTTAAAAATCAAGTACCGTATCAATTATAATTGCTTGATGTGAGTGGCAGACAAGACTTGCAGATAGCTACTTTAATATATTTTAAATGCGTTTGGTTTATTGAAAAGCCAAGTATATACCTACATCCATGTAATATTAGTTCTTACTTGTTTTATAAAAAAACGTAATCTGAATCCCTTCTTTGTTGTAAAGACCATTTTGTTAGTGTACTCACGGGATATTTTTTTTCAAGATTTTAGAAAATCCTAACAATATGTAGGTTAAATTGAGATATGTTATGTTACGTGGGGTCAGGTTGAGTTAGAAAGGTTTATAACGTCAGGAAAAATCCCACGGTTCGATTTACCCAACTGAGCTAACGGTCAATGCTTCGCTCGTAGAATAAAGTTCACGCACAGACCTACAGGCCCATGTAAGCTGACAAGTGAAGTTAAAATTAAAAAGACTTTTTTTCAATCTAAACTACAAATTGAATGAAATTAAAACAGATGTTAGTAAAATATCCTTTACTGTAGAAAGTTATGACGGAGAAAAAAATCATATATATAATAGAGGAATACTAGTGAAATTCAGCTCCAATAAAATTATGAAACACGTAACATGATCA
The DNA here is from genome assembly GCA_035578905.1 of Stictocephala bisonia. Lineage (NCBI taxonomy): Eukaryota > Metazoa > Arthropoda > Insecta > Hemiptera > Membracidae > Stictocephala > Stictocephala bisonia. Next base: position 77,103 of record JAQJVL010002225.1, read on the forward strand.
AGTTTAATCAAATATTAGTAGATATGTCGATAAATTATTCAGATCAGGAAAGAGGTATTCACGAGTTTCTATTAGATGTTAATAATCACAACAATGTTAATATCGACTAAGTGCAGACAGTATCGAAGAGATACAGATGGCTGATTACCTTGTTTGTGTCTCAGGTGGAACAAGATGGTATAGCATGATTATGAGTAACATCTGTTGTTACAACCTCATCGTTTCTGTTAAAGTTAGTAAATACTTATCTAGATCAAATTATTTATCCTCTAGTAATTATGTATTTCAATAATGATTATTTACGTAACATACAAAAACAACTGTTTCAGCAAAATATCGTCTTTGATAGTATTTATTAATACTAAAACTATAATTCACAGCGTTCATATTTATAAATTTAGACCACCAACTCATGCTTCTGCACTCCCTGTAAACAAATATGTGACGGCACTGAACCGTGATTCAGGTACAGACATGTATTGCGGGAATTGTATCACAAATAGCACAGGCGCTTCGAAGATTGTTAGAACAAAATTTGTTTTAACGTACGGTGGCATTACTAGCCCACCCACCCACCCATACAGGCTCAGTGGTAGTTGATCTTTCAAAATGGTGAATTATTTTTTCATCAAAGACAGCCCAGCTAAGCTTCAAATAGAGTGAAAGCAACAGTCGAAATCCAATTCTAATACAACTCCTTTATTCCTCTTCTCGTATATCCCCACAATCTTCTTCCCCTCCAAGTCCCAAACAATCATCCAGCTGTCCATCTCACAGAATGTATCGAGGCCGTATACATTTACTCTTCAACGCACACAATGATGTTTACTGTTGTGCCTGATATAAGAAATGTCAACACAAGGAGAGTTAGTTTTAGTGCAGCATTTTAGTTTATCACATTATTTACGTGTCATAAAGTTGTTCACTATATGATTAAAATTCCTTAAATTTACAATTAAAATTTAAAATAATATTTTAACTAACCAAAATACAATGATAACTTGATGACTCCAAACAACAGAAATACTATAAATTATTTTTATTTTTAAGTGCCTAAAATTAAAGTTTAATCTGAATTATTAAAATGTAAATTTGGCTTTATTACGTACTGTCTTGGTTTATTAAAATTAATATTTTAATAAGGGAATAGTTAGTTTGTTATTCTTGATAAGGTTTTAATTTTGGTATATTTCAGTTACATTTTCATTAGTTTATGGGTAAAATTTTGAAAGTGTTAACTTTGTTGTTTGTCTCGCAAATTAATTCCTTTCTAATATTTTTCAGGAGAAATTAAGTGTGGTTTAGTGTATTTAATTACTGAGTCTCATTAAATTGTAAAATTAAACATTGAAAAAATGTTTTTTATAGGTCTTTCTTCTTAAAACATTTAGCCATCTTGATAAACTGCCTTTAATAACAAATCTTACCACCTACATTTTCTTTGGTAATCCAATAAAATATTATGTACTGTAACTGCAATATTTCTAAATTCAATATCATAATCCTTTCTTATATACCGACTGCAGTTCAAAGAGGTGAGAAATAGGGTTATTTTTCATCACAACCAACTCTGTAAATTATGGGTAAGCTCTTTTCAATCCTTTCCTTTATAATGTATTTTTCTTTTCTCTGACACTGCCTTCTTCAGATAATCTGATTTCACTCAAAGCAGCAATGCCAATATTATAATTTATTTGTCAAACACTTCGATACTAAATCCGTTGTCGTTTTTGGAAAATGTTATTAGTTGTTTTTCAATATTGTCATTATAAGTATGTTACCATAGTTAATTGTCTTATACGTATACTCGCATATGACGTAATAATAAAACGGAAAAAACAATGTAATAAAATTATGGGGCACAACGTACTTAATGCAATGACAACACTCCTACAAAGTATTACTCAAATGTTTAAGTAAAATAATACGATTTTTAAATTTATAGGTTTTTTTGCAAAATCGTATTCAAAATTACAAGACAGTTAGTTGACCTAAAAAAATTGTTTTTAGAAAATTATAGTAAATTATAACGTACAGAAAAACTTCAAAACTAAAAGTGGAAGCATAATTTATATCTTACCAACAATTTTAGTGAACAAATTTAATGGGTACTTATAAGATATAAAACAATGTATACTGATAAATACGAGAGAACATTTAAAACAAGATTAAACGGAAATAAATCACCTGTTATTAACGGTCTAGCGTATAATGTATAAAAATAAAATAAACATTGTACTAAAGTGAGATTAATACTGATAATATAATATTTTTAAATATCTAATTTAACGAATATACATTGTTAATTATTAATTCTTAAGACGAACATCGTCAAGATATGAGTGAACAGATGTATATTTCTAATGGGTGTGATGAGTGTAGGATGATCGAATGTAGTCTTTGTTAGAAACTATAAAGTGCTATTAATACTCCACTTTTGGAAAAGTAACAGTTGGTGATTGTCAGCTGATCTCTTTCAAAATTAGTAATAACTCTGATTGTGATCAAACTGCGAATATTTAGCGTATGAAGCTAGGCTTCAACCAACTACGTTACCGACCAATTAATAATAATAATATGGTTGTTTTGAAGAATTTTATAACTAAGAATTTATATATTTAAATTTTTATAAAATTGAAGAATTATTCAAATAAATTCTTTGTTTATTTAAGTGTAACTTCTAACAGTATGCGGCATAACTTTTTTGTATCGATAAAATCTAACGTACGCCTGCGTATCTCTTTACCTTTTATGCATTACTAAATAATTCATTAAATTTGAAATCATTCATTGCCATGAGGAAATGGGAAGATATGTGTTTTTCCCAGGAAAGATTTGAAGAATAGTTTCATTCGCATCTGACATTTAGGCTACAACCCTCTGGATTTTGAATTTCCAATGGTAATCTAATTTATTTATTTTATTTATTTAATTATCATAATCTCTTAGATAAAATAAAATTTTTGAAATAGGCTAACTAATAACCATGGTTACAAAATTGTAATGCTTATTGAAATTTAATATTTAATGTTGATTAAATTTGAACATTACTGATCATTCCGAAGCAAGGCACAAGTAAACAGTTAATAAATGTTTAAATTACGAACATTTTCGTACTTACTCAAAGTTCCATATTAGCCGAAATTTGTTTTCAATCGTCATTATATTAATAACTTATACAAATTTGAATAGTGAAAAATTTAATTGAACTATTGAAAACTAATATATTTAATTAATATTAGGCTATGGTAAAAAATATATCTTCTGGTCAAACAAACAGAGACAAAACGTAATATAAAACCAATTTTCCACCGTGTTACGCTTCATTTAGCTATACAATATTTGTAGTTTTTCGGGAATGGCCCCTTAAATTAACATAATAAATGCTAAAATTTTCGATAGTATTTGTAAATGATAATAATTCACTATACAATACCAGTAGAATTGATAATTTTCTAACAGGTTGTAAAAGCTATTAAATATCTCACTTTAAAATATTTTAATTTAAAGAAACAAACTAGTACAAAAACCTGTTATTAATAAAATATAAAAAATATATCAGTCTTTACTTTGTGCAATTTATTTAAAAAGAACTTGACATGTTAGGTAGATTAAAAGCCGGTCTTTAAAAAGAAGTAAATAGTGTAAGCGGATCACTTGGGAAGTGTGGGCGAATTAAGTTAGGGTTTAGTAAGTGCTGCTGGGAGTTAGGCTCTGCAAACACATCATAAGGTAGATAGGTTGGGGGGGAGTTCATATTTACCATCTCTTTCCTTTAAAGTGTTAATTTATAATCTATTCGTACCCTACCATAACCTTAATTTTTTTTAAACGTATATACGAGATAATCAAGGAAACGTTATACTTTTGGAACCATAATTAGCTTTAAACAATATATATATAAGTAGTAGGGAAACGGGGATTTCACGCCATCCCATGAGGAGTTTTCGTCATGTGAGCAGGTCAAAGGTCAAGGTCAAGGTCAAGGTCAAGGTCAAAGGTCAAGGTCAAAGGTCAAGGGTCAAGGGTCAAAGGTCGAAGATCAAAGGTCAAAGGTCAGGGGTCAAAGGTCAAGGTCACCCCTGACCTTTGACCTTTGACCCCTGACCCCTGACGGTGAGTCGGTGGTGGGGGATGTCACGTGACCGGATCCAAGATGGCTGCCCCCATCCCTGCCAACCTGTTGGGAATTTTCCCTCCCAAAAATTCCCAAATTTCCCTCAAATTCCCTTTTTGTACTATATAAAATACACTATTAGCCTTGTTATAGTATATAAAATGAACTTTTTCTCACATCATACTACATAAAATACACTCTTAACCTAACTTTTACCATGTTATACTATATAAAATACACTCTTAGCCTAGCTATACTATATAAAATGAACTTTTTTTTTGTCCAATAAGGCGTCTTTTCCCTCCCGTGCCAACTCAGACTCGGTACCCCGTGGGAAAATTCCCTCCCAAAATTTCCCTCAAATTCCCAAATTTCCCTCAAAATTCCCTTTTTGTACTATATAAAATACACTTTTAGCCTTGTTATACTATATAAAATGCATTATTTTCTCTTATACTCTATAGTAAATCTATACTCTGATTGGTCCATTTTTTTTGTGACGTCAACCAAGATGGCGGCGCCCATGTTTCCCGCCAAATTTTCTAACCTCACTTTTCCTAACCTCACATTTCCCTCCAAATTCCCTTGTTATACTATATAAAATACACTCTTAACCTAACATTTACCACGTCATACTATATAAAATACACTCTTAACCTAACTTTTACCATGTTATACTATATAAAATACACTCTAAGCTATACTATATAAAATGAACTTTTTTTTGTCCGAGGCGGCGGTCCCGGATCCAAGACGGCGGCCGGACACAGTGCTACCACCCTCACCTCCCAAATTTCCTGCCAAATTTCCCTTGTTATACTATATAAAATGTACTCTTAGCCAAAATGCACTCTATTTACAGTCTGGGTTTGGCTAACCCGGGTTAGCACAACGTGGGTTATTAACCCTCAGTCCACACACTATCATTTCTGTTACTTAAACAGCACACTGGGGTGTATTCTACCCCAATTTATATTTGTACTTTTAAAGCGGACATTTTACAAAAATAAATATAATCTTCTCATATTACATTTGTTCAATACTTATATTAATAATTTTAGAGGGTTTGAGGTTTTAAAGTAATACAAATAAATAAAAAAAAAAATTATAGTTTATTGGTACAATTTTTTAAGCAAATTATCAGAGTTTTTATAAATGTTGTCTTATGAACAAAATTAAAGACTTGGAATGATAAAAATCGTTAAAGTTGAATAATAAGATGTGTAACAGAGTGTAAAATTATAAAAAAATTACAATATAGACAATAACTGGTCTTACGTAGAACTTTGCTTTTGTCTTTATTCCAAGCATTCAAAACACAGTTCTACACGATGTTCATCACAAATGGACCTATGACAAGAAGTACAAGAATATTTTGTTTTTCTGTCCCTATTACGTGGACATATCGCACACCTCCTTTGTCGTCTTTCATGTGCCCCTGCTGGTTGTTCTTGGGTATTTGGTATATCCAGAATATTACAAATAACTATTCTGAGAGCGTGTCGCAAGGTGGGAAGTTCTAATCTTGATTGCAGGTATGGTTTAATCAATGATAAGGAAAGCTCTTTGATAAACTTACTGCGTTTTAATTTATCGTTGCCTTCATTCAAATTATAAAGCACTCTTGCATTGATTGCACTTTGGTCCATCATGCCAAACCAGATGCGCATTGGCCAGCGCTTTGTTTTTCTGGTCACTGTGTAGCTGTGGCATAACTGATCAAAGGAGTCAGTTCCTCCTTTGGTTGAGTTATAAAACAATATTACACTGGGTTTTTTGGTCTCAGCATCAATGTCCTTACTAGAGTGCATAGTAGAAAGTAACAATACATTCTTGTTCTTATGAGGTGAAAATGAAACGAGCATTTTGTTATCGGCAAATGCAAATAAAGATTCATTTTTTTCTTTTTTTGCTGTAAAAAACAGAGGAATTTCTGGTTTGTTACTCCTTATTGTCCCAACCATTGTCAAATTGTATTGTTTCAGCATTTTATCAAACAGAGGTATTGAAGTGAACCAATTATCCACTGTAATATTTCTGTTGCTATTATAGATTGGTTCACTCAATGTTCTTACGTAATAAGAAGCTACTGGTTCTTTATTGGGAGGATCTACTTTTCCAGCATAAGGAATTGCATTTATCATGTAGTAGGTCTTGGCATCATTCAGCATAACTATTTTAATCCCGTATTTGTCTGGTTTACTTTTTATATAAACACGGAAGGGACATCTTCCACGGAAACTCAACAACTGCTCGTCTACAGTGCAATATTCAAATGGTGTATAGAGTGATTTACAATTGGAAATAAATTCATCCCAAATATCACGTATAGGTGCAAATTTATCGTTAGTTTTCCTTTCTTGTCTCGTCAGTTTGTTATCAAAGCGTAAACAAGTTGATAAAAACTCAAATCTATGTTGAGACATTGTGGCGCGATAAATTGAAGGCCCAAAAGTGGTAGACCACAGTTCACTCAAATTCCTAAAATTATTTCTTTGTACTCCTGCAAGGTAAATCAATCCTATAAAAGCTAATATCTCAGTTTTATTTGTTTCTTTATGGTAACTTAATCTTTGATCAATATTTTGGAGTTGTCTAACAATTTCCTCATTTGTCCGTAAAACTATTTCGTCTGAAATGTTATTATTTATAAGTAGTAACCATGATTCTAATGGAGTAGTTACCTCTCGAGCTGGTCCCCTGGCACCTGGTAAGTGTGTAATTAGATTTCTCACCAATGGCCTTCCTCTTCTCTCAGGTGCTTGTAGGCTCCATACATAGCGATTCCTCCCTAAGCACAGATTCACATTTCTTATTCTTGGAGAAGCTTCAGCTGCTTGCAAGATTGGTGGACCTTCAGCAACAACTTGTGGGCTATCTTGACGATTAGCATGTGGTGCATCACCGTCATCTGCAGATTCTTCATCAGAAACTTGTGATTGTTCAGACACATAATCGGGATCTTGATCAGTATCGTCCCCAAATAAGCTGCCACTGTCACTGTCACTTTCACTTTCATTCAGAAAATTCCTAATGTCATCACTGTTGATATCCATACTAAAAACTATATATATACAAACACTAAAACTAAAAAAATAATATTTTACAATACACTGTTAATATTAATTTTGAATCACAAACCGCACACTGGGGTGTATTCTACCCCAAAGCAAGTTTAGAACAGTATTGTGCCAAGGCCGGCAAAAAACTGGGGAAAACCAGTTTAGTGTCTGCCAGGCAGAGGTACCAACCTAATTTACATGTGGGACAAAATTTACCTAGGCGTATAAAATTTGAGTTTTAATAAAATATATTTTGTCTGGGGTAAAATACACCCCAGTGTGCAGTTTGAGGGTTAAAGCTCGAGTTGAATCAACGTGGGTTAATAAAACCCGGGTTAACACAACTTGGGTTATTTAAGCCCGGGTTAAATCAACGTGGGTTAATAAACCCGGGTTAACACAACGTGGGTTAATAAAACCCGGGTTAACACAACGTGGGTTATTAAAGCCTGGGTTAAATCAACGTGGGTTAATAAAACCCGGGTTAACACAACGTGGGTTATTAAAGCCCGGGTTAAATCAACGTGGGTTAATAAAACCCGGGTTAAAAACATGGATCAATCATACTAAGGAACTAACAAAAGAACTCCTACAAGTACTTTTTCTTCAACCATTGTGGCGGCCCCAGCCGGATCCAAGATGGCGTCTTTTCCCTTCCCGCCAACTCACACCCAGTACTCCGTGGGAAAATTCCCTCCCAAAAATTCCCTCACCGGAAAGATGGCGGCCTTTCCCTTGTTATACTATATAAAATACACTCTGTTATACTATAACAAATGTAATATTTCATATACTCTATGTGGCTTCCTTCGTACGCTCTTAGCCTACGATGCATGTGCGAGGAATTGCCACTTGAAACAGCTGTGCGCTGCTACCAGCGCTCCCAGCACCAATTTCCTAAAACATAAATATATATTAAACAAACTAGACAAAAAGTTATCAACCCCCGTGGTCCAGTGGTTAGCGTACCCGACTCCCAGAGCCTACCAATAGGAGAACATCAGTCATGAGATAGAGATCATGGTAATCTTTCATTGAAGTCATACCAAAAGTGGCCCACACAGTCTGTGCATGGGTATAGTCGTCATGAGTGATTGGTGTTTGAGTCGGATGCGGAACCACTCGGACACAAGGTTATTTTTTAATTCGATTGAATTGTGTCCAATTCATAACTAATTGACTCATGAACAAAACACACTACATAAACAATATTTCATATATATATATATATACATTATAACAAATGTCACATCGCACTTGGCTGCAGCCTTATCGAGGCACGTATAGTGTCGACAACCTACAGGCGTAACTACTACAGCATGCACAAACATATTACGTAGATACTCACCCTGAATGGTCGGTAGAATGTTAGTACAAAAGCCTCTGAAGGAACGTCAACCTCCTCTACCAGCTCAGAGGTCACTCTTTGATTTTTAAGGGTAAACAAAGAGGCTCCCACAGGTCTAGACCATATACCCCTGTGGTACGGAAAGACAAACCCATGTAACTTGCCCCAACCATCGCAAGCTACGGTGATAGCCACTCCACAACAAAATTGCTACCTCCCAGTATTATTTTTGTGTGTTATTTTATTTTTTATACTTTTTTTTTTTTTTTTTGGATCCCCTATAAGTCTAGCCGCCACTTTACTTGGAGAAGCCTTTCAATATGACGCAAAAACTTACAAAGGGCTTTTATTTATTTTTTTTATTTTCTCGTTACTAAAAATATCCCTTACTCACACCCTGGACTTACAGAGTTTAAGCCAGCCATAGAGTGTTACACACATCCAGATACACGTACCGTACGAGGGCCCATTGCATACTAGATGCATCTGCGACTCAAGGTCTTACGGGGATTAGCCCAGCCCCAAGCTGCAGGACCACCTCAGGACTTATGCGTTTTACGGCTGCCTTAGAGAACAGTCGGGCGATTTTTTTATTGAATTTGGGCCGCCCTCACCTCGACGTTACGGTTATTGCACTTACACACACACACATACACACTGGGTTACGGACCGTTAGACCACCCCAGAGCCCACACACCATGGAACTACAGATTACAAGTTTTAAAACTTAAGTCTCTAAATGCTTCTTTCTACAATTGGAAGTTATTATAGTCTTTAATAATCCGCGCTCCTTTAAGTTCTTCTAATATTGTAATAATCTCACTGTCATGGTCAGTGTTTCCCGCTTTTTTTGAGGCGATCAACAAACGCAACCTGTCTACTAATTGATTAGGATCGTCCCAGCTCGAGTAATTAACCTTTGAAAATTTTAAAACATCCTTGTATACTTGTCTCCTTACTTCATCCATTTCATTTCCATCGTCTGAACTACTATCAAAGTAATCTTGCTCATTTGAACTATACGTCTCCCCACCCTTATCTGCATCAAGTGAATTGTTTTCAATCTCATCCACGTGATACCTACCTAATTTTTCCATTTCATTTTCATCGTCTGAACTACTATCAAAGTAATCTTGCTCATTTGAACTATACGTCTCCCCACCCTTATCTGCATCAAGTGAATTGTTTTCAATCTCATCCACGTGATACCTACCTAATTTTACAGGTAACCTATCTGGAGTTTTTGAACGTTTCCTAGGATGAAAAGTACTGTCTATTGGATTATTTACATACATTGTACTACTTTCCTCACTTATTAGTGTTAAACCGTTAATTAAAGGTTTAATAATGTTTTTATATTTAAGACCCCTGCTTCCTTTCACCATTCCATTATTAGGATTTATATAGGATTTTGTTTGCAGCAACATTTTCCTGTACGAATCCAAATCTCCATCTCTATAGTCTTTAATTGATGTTTTTATGGGTTTCCTCATAAAAACTAACTCGAATAGATCAGATGACCCAGGATATACCTTACCGTCAATCAAGATGTTATTTCCTTCAAATTTAACTGACTGTGTACCCATTTTAAATTGTTCACTTCCTTTATCGAAAGTGATCCCATAAGTATGGTCAGCTGCATTATTCAAGTTTTTTATACTAAACTGTAACCATGACATTAGATCACTCCCAACTTCACTATGTGCATCGTTACCTTGAATTGAGGACACTTTTAAAGCTTGAGCTTTCTCAGGTTCAGTGGAAGCCGAAGCTGATACAAGATCTTGTTCATTCGAATTCATGTTTAATAATAATAAAGAATTTAGAAAACAACTCTATTTATAGCCTGGGTTGGGCTAACTCGGGTTAAATCAACGTGGGTTAATAAAACCCGGGTTAAATCAACGTGGGTTAATAAAACCCGGGTTAACACAACGTGGGTTAATAAAGCCTGGGTTAAATCAACGTGGGTTAATAATACCCGGGTTAACACAACGTGGGTTAATAAAACCCGGGTTAACACAACGTGGGTTAATAAAACCCGGGTTAACACAACGTGGGTTAATAACACCCGGGTTTACAGGTCTGGTGGGAAATGTTCTTCTGGCTGGAGCGACACTCACTTTTCTGACCTCTGATTGGTCGAGAGCGGCCACCTGCCGGATCCAAACGTTATTGATTGTTTCGGAGAGTGGGGAAGCCACCTGCCGGATCCAAGCGTTATTGATTGTTTCGGAGAATACCTTCGGGGGTTTCCGGCGACTGTCGGCTACCTTCGTACGCTCTTCACTTGTCGGCTACTGGTCTGGCGCGCACCTAAATGCTACGCTCTGATTGGTTGCCTCCCTCACACGTAATCTTTCTCACTTCTGCTCTTGCGCTTGCGCCGATCAGACGTACCTTCACTTTGCTCCCACTCGATATCAGTAATACTTTAACTCTTTATTATATTTTGGATACCGTTCTCTGTACGGTATTTCGAAAGTGATATACCAAGAGTAAGTCCCGTATACAGTATAATTAGTCCTTACGTTTGATTGACTAAAGTTTGAATACCCTTGCTTTTGAGCTTTTAATTCGATTTGAATTACTATTAATATCATTTAATTTTGTTTCAATATTATCAAAGATGGAATCCTACGCCATAAACCGCAATATTGTGACCATTTCCCGTCGGTTCGACACTACAGGAACTGACCTCCTTACCGTTCTGACCGTACATAAAAATAAAATTATGTCCGAAATAAATAACCACCTAAACAGGCTCGGGGGAGTTAAATGGTACCTTGCGGTACAAATTAAATTTTCCAAAATTGTTAACAACGAAGAAATCACAACAACACCATTCTTTCACGGCAAAACTCATCCTTTGTTACCTTCCGATTCTCTAGATGTACAATACTCTGAAGCTACAGACAACATTTTAGAAAGCATGGCTAAGTGGATAAGTCAAGGTAGTGGGTGGGTAATAGAAAATGTTTTACGACTCGATTTGTTTATTGTAAAATTTCAACCTCTCTACGCCTCTTCTTTCATACCCACCCCGAAAAAAAATCTCAAACTCTATGCATGGAATTATAAATGTTAAAAATGACGACAATAAATGTTTCCTATACTCTGTACTTGCCCAATTGTTCCCTGACCGAAATAGACGAGTAAGTTATTATAAATCCTTGGAACATAATATAAACATGTCCGGGATTAGCTATCCTGTCAAAATCAGCTATGTTCTACTGTGACTACTGCCTACACAGATTTTGGACTAAAGACTTACTTACTAACCACTTACCTTCGTGTTCACCACACGGTGCACAAACCAGTGAGCGGTACATTTCAGTCACCCTTGAATCTTTACGATTTTTGGACTCACTTCAATTCCTTAACGCTTCTTTGGACACACTCGTATCCAACTTAGTTTCTGACGGAGCATCAAAATTCAAAATTTTAGGGCAGTGTATGACCAACACTGACTTACTTCTACGCAAAGGTGTCTTTCCCTATACGTACATGACAGACGAATCAAAATTTAACGATACTGAACTGCCTCCCAAGGAGGCGTTCTACAACGACCTGACCAAAACACATATCACTTACGAAGACTACTTACACGCACAGACTGTGTGGTCAACCTTTGGTATGACCACTTTGAAACAGTACCACGACCTGTACCTACTTACAGACGTACTATTACTGGCAGACGTGTTTGAAAATTTTAGAACCACTAGTATGACTTACTACGGGATTGACCCCTGTAACGACTACTCTGCCCCCGGACTGGCATGGAATTCCATGTTAAAAATGACAGACGTACATCTTGAACTACTCACTGACATAGACCAACACCTCTTTGTCGAGTCTGGGATCCGGGGCGGTGTCTCCATGATACCCAACCGGTACGCCCAGGCCAACAACCCTTACTTACCCAACTTTGACAAGACAAAACCCATCAACTAACTACTTTATCTTGACTGTAATAATTTGTACGAAACCAGTATGTCTGATAGACTCCCAGAGTCTGGTTTTAAATGGAATGACCCTCAAGACATTGACTTTACAAAAGTACCCGACGACTCTGACATTGGATATATTTTAGAAGTCGACTTACACTACCCAGACCATTTACACGACTTACATTCTGACTTTCCACTGGCCCCCGAACGAAAAGTAGTGTACGACGTATTTTGTTTTGTCACATAGAGTACTTAGTAGTTTTTCGGTCTTGGCGGGTTTATAGTTGAGTTCATGAAGCAAGTCCTTATAGTAAAGGGAAAGCATGTCGTCCGTCACTACTTTTGATCATTATTCTTAATATTTACAACTCCTTTGCTAGGATGAGCAAGACTTTTAGGTGTTGGTATGTATGTTGATCTACAGATTTCCCCAGGAGTCCAGCTCGAGTAATTAACCTGTGAAAACCGCAGCGAGCAACCTTGGAAGTGGAGGGGGCTGGCTCGTCTGCTTTCCTCTTGAGGTGAGCGGGGCTACACTTCTTGAGGTGCCGGCTGCGGTTTTCACAGGTTAATTACTCGAGCTGGACTCCTGGGGATATCTGTAGATCAACATACATACCAACACCTAAAAGTCTTGCTCATCCTAGCAAAGGAGTTGTAAATATTAAGAATAATGATCAAAAGTAGTGACGGACGACATGCTTTCCCTTTACTATAAGGACTTGCTTCATGAACTCAACTATAAACCCGCCAAGACCGAAAAACTACTAACTACTCTATGTGACAAAACAAAATACGTCGTACACTACTTTTCGTTCGGGGGCCAGTGGAAAGTCAGAATGTAAGTCGTGTAAATGGTCTGGTTAGTGTAAGTCGACTTCTAAAATATATCCAATGTCAGAGTCGTCGGGTACTTTTGTAAAGTCAATGTCTTGAGGGTCATTCCATTTAAAACCAGACTCTGGGAGTCTATCAGACATACTGGTTTCGTACAAATTATTACAGTCAAGATAAAGTAGGTAGTTGATGGGTTTTGTCTTGTCAAAGTTGGGTAAGTAAGGGTTGTTGGCCTGGGCGTACCGGTTGGGTATCATGGAGACACCGCCCCGGATCCCAGACTCGACAAAGAGGTGTTGGTCTATGTCAGTGAGTAGTTCAAGATGTACGTCTGTCATTTTTAACATGGAATTCCATGCCAGTCCGGGGGCAGAGTAGTCGTTACAGGGGTCAATCCCGTAGTAAGTCATACTAGTGGTTCTAAAATTTTCAAACACGTCTGCCAGTAATAGTACGTCTGTAAGTAGGTACAGGTCGTGGTACTGTTTCAAAGTGGTCATACCAAAGGTTGACCACACAGTCTGTGCGTGTAAGTAGTCTTCGTAAGTGATATGTGTTTTGGTCAGGTCGTTGTAGAACGCCTCCTTGGGAGGCAGTTCAGTATCGTTAAATTTTGATTCGTCTGTCATGTACGTATAGGGAAAGACACCTTTGCGTAGAAGTAAGTCAGTGTTGGTCATACACTGCCCTACAATTTTGAATTTTGATGCTCCGTCAGAAACTAAGTTGGATACGAGTGTGTCCAAAGAAGCGTTAAGGAATTGAAGTGAGTCCAAAAATCGTAAAGATTCAAGGGTGACTGAAATGTACCGCTCACTGGTTTGTGCACCGTGTGGTGAACACGAAGGTAAGTGGTTAGTAAGTAAGTCTTTAGTCCAAAATCTGTGTAGGCAGTAGTCACAGTAGAACATAGCTGATTTTGACAGGATAGCTAATCCCGGACATGTTTATATTATGTTCCAAGGATTTTATAATAACTTACTCGTCTATTTCGGTCAGGGAACAATTGGGCAAGTACAGAGTATAGGAAACATTTATTGTCGTCATTTTTAACATTTATAATTCCATGCATAGAGTTTGAGAATTTTTTTCGGGGTGGGTATGAAAGAAGAGGCGTAGAGAGGTTGAAATTTTACAATAAACAAATCGAGTCGTAAAACATTTTCTATTACCCACCCACTACCTTGACTTATCCACTTAGGCCATGCTTTCTAAAATTTTGTCTGTAGCTTCAGAGTATTGTACATCTAGAGAATCGGAAGGTACAAAGGATGAGTTTTGCCGTGAAAGAATGGTGTTGTTGTGATTTCTTCGTTGTTAACAATTTTGGAAAATTTAATTTGTACCGCAAGGTACCATTTAACTCCCCCGAGCCTGTTTAGGTGGTTATTTATTTCGGACATAATTTTATTTTTATGTACGGTCAGAACGGTAAGGAGGTCAGTTCCTGTAGTGTCGAACCGACGGGAAATGGTCACAATATTGCGGTTTATGGCGTAGGATTCCATCTTTGATAATATTGAAACAAAATTAAATGATATTAATAGTAATTCAAATCGAATTAAAAGCTCAAAAGCAAGGGTATTCAAACTTTAGTCAATCAAACGTAAGGACTAATTATACTGTATACGGGACTTACTCTTGGTATATCACTTTCGAAATACCGTACAGAGAACGGTATCCAAAATATAATAAAGAGTTAAAGTATTACTGATATCGAGTGGGAGCAAAGTGAAGGTACGTCTGATCGGCGCGAGCGCAAGAGCAGAAGTGAGAAAGATTACGTGTGAGGGAGGCAACCAATCAGAGCGTAGCATTTAGGTGCGCGCCAGACCAGTAGCCGACAAGTGAAGAGCGTACGAAGGTAGCCGACAGTCGCCGGAAACCCCCGAAGGTATTCTCCGAAACAATCAATAACGCTTGGATCCGGCAGGTGGCTTCCCCAATCTCCGAAACAATCCATAACGTTTGGATCCGGCAGGTGGCTTCCCCACTCTCCGAAACAATCAATAACGTTTGGATCCGGCAGGTGGCCGCTCTCGACCAATCAGAGGTCAGAAAAGTGAGTGTCACTCCAGCCAAAAGAACATTTCCCACCAGACCTGTTAACCCGGGTGTTATTAACCCACGTTGTGTTAACCCGGGTTTTATTAACCCACGTTGTGTTAACCCGGGTTTTATTAACCCACGTTGTGTTAACCCGGGTTTTATTAACCCACGTTGATTTAACCCAGGCTTTATTAACCCACGTTGTGTTAACCCGGGTTTTATTAACCCACGTTGATTTAACCCGGGTTTTATTAACCCACGTTGATTTAACCCGAGTTAGCCCAACCCAGGCTATAAATAGAGTTGTTTTCTAAATTCTTTATTATTATTAAACATGAATTCGAATGAACAAGATCTTGTATCAGCTTCGGCTTCCACTGAACCTGAGAAAGCTCAAGCTTTAAAAGTGTCCTCAATTCAAGGTAACGATGCACATAGTGAAGTTGGGAGTGATCTAATGTCATGGTTACAGTTTAGTATAAAAAACTTGAATAATGCAGCTGACCATACTTATGGGATCACTTTCGATAAAGGAAGTGAACAATTTAAAATGGGTACACAGTCAGTTAAATTTGAAGGAAATAACATCTTGATTGACGGTAAGGTATATCCTGGGTCATCTGATCTATTCGAGTTAGTTTTTATGAGGAAACCCATAAAAACATCAATTAAAGACTATAGAGATGGAGATTTGGATTCGTACAGGAAAATGTTGCTGCAAACAAAATCCTATATAAATCCTAATAATGGAATGGTGAAAGGAAGCAGGGGTCTTAAATATAAAAACATTATTAAACCTTTAATTAACGGTTTAACACTAATAAGTGAGGAAAGTAGTACAATGTATGTAAATAATCCAATAGACAGTACTTTTCATCCTAGGAAACGTTCAAAAACTCCAGATAGGTTACCTGTAAAATTAGGTAGGTATCACGTGGATGAGATTGAAAACAATTCACTTGATGCAGATAAGGGTGGGGAGACGTATAGTTCAAATGAGCAAGATTACTTTGATAGTAGTTCAGACGATGAAAATGAAATGGAAAAATTAGGTAGGTATCACGTGGATGAGATTGAAAACAATTCACTTGATGCAGATAAGGGTGGGGGAGACGTATAGTTCAAATGAGCAAGATTACTTTGATAGTAGTTCAGACGATGGAAATGAAATGGATGAAGTAAGGAGACAAGTATACAAGGATGTTTTAAAATTTTCAAAGGTTAATTACTCGAGCTGGGACGATCCTAATCAATTAGTAGACAGGTTGCGTTTGTTGATCGCCTCAAAAAAAGCGGGAAACCACTGACCATGACAGTGAGATTATTACAATATTAGAAGAACTTAAAGGAGCGCGGATTATTAAAGACTATAATAAACTTCCAATTGTAGAAAGAAGCATTTAGAGACTTAAGTTTTAAAACTTGTAATCTGTAGTTCCATGGTGTGTGGGCTCTGGGGTGGTCTAACGGTCCGTAAACCCAGTGTGTATGTGTGTGTGTGTAAGTGCAATAACCGTAACGTCGAGGTGAGGGCGGCCCAAATTCAATAAAAAAATCGCCCAACTGTTCTCTAAGGCAGCCGTAAAACGCATGTCCTGAGGTGGTCCTGCAGCTTGGGGCTGGGCTAATCCCCGTAAGACCTTGAGTCGCAGATGCATCTAGTATGCAATGGGCCCTCGTACGGTCCGTGTATCTGGATGTGTGTAACACTCTATGGCTGGCTTAAACTCTGTAAGTCCAGGGTGTGAGTAAGGGATATTTTTAGTAACGAGAAAATAAAAAAAATAAATAAAAGCCCTTTGTAAGTTTTTGCGTCATATTGAAAGGCTTCTCCAAGTAAAGTGGCGGCTAGACTTATAGGGGATCCAAAAAAAAAAAAAAAAAAAAAAAAGTATAAAAAATAAAATAAAAAAAAAAAATAATACTGGGAGGTAGCAATTTTGTTGTGGAGTGGCTATCACCGTAGCTTGCGATGGTTGGGGCAAGTTACATGGGTTTGTCTTTCCGTACCACAGGGGTATATGGTCTAGACCTGTGGGAGCCTCTTTGTTTACCCTTAAAAATCAAAGAGTGACCTCTGAGCTGGTAGAGGAGGTTGACGTTCCTTCAGAGGCTTTTGTACTACATTCTACCGACCATTCAGGGTGAGTATCTACGTAATATGTTTGTGCATGCTGTAGTAGTTACGCCTGTAGGTTGTCGACACTATACGTGCCTCGATAAGGCTGCAGCCAAGTGCGATGTGACATTTGTTATAATGTATATATATATATATGAAATATTGTTTATGTAGTGTGTTTTGTTCATGAGTCAATTAGTTATGAATTGGACACAATTCAATCGAATTAAAAAATAACCTTGTGTCCGAGTGGTTCCGCATCCGACTCAAACACCAATCACTCATGACGACTATACCCATGCACAGACTGTGTGGGCCACTTTTGGTATGACTTCAATGAAAGATTACCATGATCTCTATCTCATGACTGATGTTCTCCTATTGGCAGGCTCTGGGAGTCGGGTACGCTAACCACTGGACCACGGGGGTTGATAACTTTTTGTCTAGTTTGTTTAATATATATTTATGTTTTAGGAAATTGGTGCTGGGAGCGCTGGTAGCAGCGCACAGCTGTTTCAAGTGGCAATTCCTCGCACATGCATCGTAGGCTAAGAGCGTACGAAGGAAGCCACATAGAGTATATGAAATATTACATTTGTTATAGTATAACAGAGTGTATTTTATATAGTATAACAAGGGAAAGGCCGCCATCTTTCCGGTGAGGGAATTTTTGGGAGGGAATTTTCCCACGGAGTACTGGGTGTGAGTTGGCGGGAAGGGAAAAGACGCCATCTTGGATCCGGCTGGGGCCGCCACAATGGTTGAAGAAAAAGTATTTGTAGGAGTTCTTTTGTAGTTCCTTAGTATGATTGATCCATGTTTTTAACCCGGGTTTTATTAACCCACGTTGATTTAACCCGGGCTTTAATAACCCACGTTGTGTTAACCCGGGTTTTATTAACCCACGTTGATTTAACCCGGGCTTTAATAACCCACGTTGTGTTAACCCGGGTTTTATTAACCCACGTTGTGTTAACCCGGGTTTTATTAACCCACGTTGATTTAACCCGGGCTTTAATAACCCAAGTTGTGTTAACCCGGGTTTTATTAACCCACGTTGATTCAACTCGAGCTTTAATAACCCACGTTGTGCTACCCTGGTTAGCCAAACCCAGACTGTAAATAGAGTGCATTTTGGCTAAGAGTACATTTTATATAGTATAATAAGGGAAATTTGGCAGGAAATTTGGGAGGGGAGGGTGGTAGCACTGTGTCCGGCCGCCGTCTTGGATCCGGGACCGCCGCCTCGGACAAAAAAAAGTTCATTTTATATAGTATAGCTTAGAGTGTATTTTATATAGTATAACATGGTAAAAGTTAGGTTAAGAGTGTATTTAATATAGTATGACGTGGTAAATGTTGAGGTTTAGAGTGTATTTTATATAGTATAACAAGGGAATTTGGAGGAAATGTGAGGTTAGAGAAAAGTGAGGTTAGAAAATTTTGGCGGGAAACATGGGCGCCGCCATCTTGGTTGACGTCACAAAAAAAATGGACCAATCAGAGTATAGATTTACTATAGAGTATAAGAGAAAATAATAGCATATTTATATAGTATAACAGGGCTAAAAGTGTATTTTATATAGTACAAAAAGGGAATTTTGAGGGAAATTTGGGAATTTGAGGGAAATTTTGGGGAGGGAATATTCCCACGGGGGGGTACCGAGTCTGAGTTGGCACGGGAGAGAAAAGACGCCTTATTGGACAAAAAAAAAGTTCATTTTATATAGTATAGCTAGGCTAAGAGTAGTATTTTATATAGTATAACATGGTAAAAGTTAGGTTAAGAGTGTATTTTATGTAGTATGATGTGAGAAAAAGTTCATTTTATATAGTATAACAAGGCTAATAGTGTATTTTATATAGTACAAAAAGGTAATTTAAGGGAAATTTGGGAATTTTTGGGAGGGAAAATTCCCAACAGGTTGGCAGGGATGGGGGCAGCCATCTTGGATCCGGTCACGTGACATCCCCCACCACCGACTCACCGTCAGGGGTCAGGGGTCAAAGGTCAAGGTCACCCCTGACCTTTGACCTTTGACCTTTGATCTTCGACCTTTGACCCTTGACCCTTGACCCTTGGCCCTTGACCTTTGACCTTTGACCTTGACCTTTGACCTTGACCTTGACCTTTGACCTTGACCTTTGACCTTGACCTTGACCTTTGACCTGCTCACATGACGAAAACTCCTCATGGGATGGCGTGAAATCCCCGTTTCTCTACTACTTATATATATATATATAAGTAGTACTTATATATATATATATATTATATATATATACATATATATATGTATATATTATTTCTTTTGTATCTTGAATAATAAAATCATGTACTCGTATAGTGGATCCCACTTTGATAACTTACATAGACCCAGAATGTGTAGACATTTGATCTTTTAGATATTGAATTAAAACGCTTAACGCTTACAAATTCCTGTTATTATGACTCAAAGACACTACAGCCTGTCTTATTAGAAAGTGTGCTAGCTATACTTACTAATTAGACTCTTTTAATTTACTATAGTGAATGGGATATGCATTATTATTATTCATATTTCATTAATAAGATGCCGAACGTCAAAATATGAGGGGCGAATCAGTGTGATGGGTGTAGATGAACGAGTTTAGTCATTGTTACTAACTAAGGTCGACTGTTCCTCAGAAATAGCTATTTATTAATAACCCAAAATCCAGGCCAACTAAGGGACCTACAGCTTTACCTAGAATCCGAACCACGTAGTGTTGGTTGGGTTTTCAACTAACTAGCAAGCCTGGCACTCAGTTCTCTTCCCTACACAACATCTAAACCTTTGACTACCATCCGACACGGACACCCCAGACTTCTCTAGTAATTTCCACGTGGATGGCAACCAATGAGGGGACGCCGTGTTAGTTTTAATAGAACCAAGCATATAAACTATCGCCTACAATCTCCACAACACTTTGTCCCCAAGTAGCTGGATTACAGCACTGTGCCACTAGTGCCGACACTACAATTACACTACTAGTAATAAGCAGTGATAAATAACATCTTGAAATTCCTTGAGGGGTTGATATCTACTGTCTCATACGCACAGCCATATAAGATGTGTATGAAGGACTTGTGAGTCGGTCCAATAAGTGCAATATGGGAGGGTGTGTAAGGAAGTGGAGATGGTTTGGCCCAATAGCAATTTCTCAGATGAAAGGGAGGCTGTATCAGTACAATGAAAGGTAGCATTGGACCAAGGCCTACACCTGATGAAAGAGAGAAAACAATGGACATCAGGTTAATTGAAATTATGTTTGATAAAAATCATAAGCCTTGATAAGGCAGACTATAATTAGTAAAAATGGGTATTAACTTTTTTTAAGAAAACTCTTCAATATGAGGGTTGGGAAATGGTAAGTCTTCAATTAATAATCGGGAAATAATAACCAATGAATATTGAAAACTTATCAATGAGTTTAGGATATAAGATAAGTACTTATACAGGGTGTTTATTTTAAAACGCAGCTTTATTTATAAGTACAGAAAATTAAGTTTTAAGATAACTAAAAGTTCATAAGTTGGTAGCCCTGATTCTTGTTCTTCCTTGGCTATCAGTTGATTTACATTGTTGCATTGTTGTTAACTTTATTTGGGGTTTCGTACAATGTCATTAAGTTGATGTTAGAAACACGGTTTTGAGCAAAGACAAAAGAGTGTTTATTATGGAGGTATATTTCAAAACATAATCGTTCGTTTTATGTCAAGATGCTTTCTAACTACAATTTCCAGGTAATACTAAAACTAACAAATGTACTATTTACACATTTGATATAAAATGTAAAGAAACAGGTTCATTTTTACTTCAAATCAAGGGTTGCGTTTTGAAAGAAAGACCCTTTACTATGGTTATAATAACCGCAGACACACATTTATTTTAAGGAATTGGATTATTATTGTACTGATTACTGTACTGATTGAAAGTTATTTATGGTTAACGATAGATTGTTTATGATTGGTAGATAATATTTTGAGCTTTCCAATGCATAAAGCGTTTTTAGGAACAAATAAAGCGTTTCGTCAGGTATAACAAACTCTCGTCGTCTTTAGGTGTTACCTACTATTAGAATACTATTAGAAAACTAGTTATCATACTAATTCAAAAAAACACTAAAAATACTACATGCTTACGGAATGCAATTGCTTATATGATTAATTGTTTTATTTGTGATAGTTTTTAAGAACACTTGACTTTCTTTAAAGTCAACCGTAGCCTTTAACCATGTAGTTTTTTTTAGCGTTTTCTTGAATTAGTGTGGGTTCAGGATAAACTGGTTTTAAATGTAGGCTAAGGTAGTAAGTAACACCTGAAGACGACCGGAGTTTGTTATACATATGGAAAGGTTATGTTTGGTCCTTAAAATGGTTGAAGCATGGGAAACCTCCAAATATTATCTACTAATCAAACACACTGTGAAATCAAGCCAGTTAAAAATGAAAACTTACGCAAGTTTTTCGTAGAGAGATAATTTCTTCATTACACTCATATTGTGTTGAATGCACTTCTAAGATCAACTGAACATTAAAGCCTTCCGTGGTAATGAGTTATGTGAATAAAAACTTAGTAATTGCTTAAATTATTTAGTAAAAGCAAAATCAATTGCTTACAGTAAAAGATATTCCTATATTTTTATTCACACGCAATATTAGAAAATACATCACCTAATATTACATTACATTCAGCAGTTCCAACTGACAAATGATGTGCGCTTCTCAATTTTACTTGTCAAGTAACTAAAACTTAAGTTACCCCGTTATGTAATATTACATAACTGGCAGCAGCCGTTATTAACTAACTTAAATAAGGATAAATTACTGTCATATCTTAAAAATTTCTTATTTTTATTCGAAATGTGGTTATTTTATTTTAAATAATTAAGGCTAAACAATTATCTTGATAAACTTCCACCTTTTTCTCTGTAATTCTCAATATAAGTGGTTATTCAAATGTTTATCACTATTGACACATATTATATTTAGCGATACAAATTAAATCTTAAGCTAAAAGCCATTCTGTTTAAAAAATAGACTGCTAAATAAAGTGTAAAAAATAATATAAAAATTAATATTTTAGAAATACATGTATAAAGTATTTACAATGAAAAAACTATATGAATAACTTTAAAAATTTCTAAACAAATATCATATGGGGTAACCTCTAGGAAAATAGTTTATTTAAAATATTTAGTAGGTAGGAAAACCTATTTAACAATGAGGCCTTAATATTCAACATAATCTTGCCTCTAGTACAGACTAGCAGAATACTAAGTATCTAAAAAATTAGGGGTGTGTTTCCTTGGGGAGTCAGAAGTTCAGCTCTTGGGTTATTTGTAAAGCAACTGTTATTTATTCATATTATTTTTATTGAATAGTAATTCGCAAGAATAATCGGTTCGTAATTTAATTGGATTAACGTATTTATTCAGAGTACTTAAAAGATTAAAAAATATCGTTCAACAACGTTCAGTCAGGTGTAACTGTTGTAAGTAATGAAGTGCTGCATGATGAAATGCTTAACAAGTTTCAGAGAGATTCTTGTCATTCAATTCCAATTAGTGACAAGGAAAACGGAGAGATAACACCACTTCACATTCAAATTAATTAAATTTCTCTAAAGCCGGTATTCGTGGAGTGTTTTCCCCTTGTGTTTTGTAGCTAAATTTAAATGCGTGTACTCAAAAAAAAAAAATAATAATAAGTGTATATGGTAGGAATGTTTAGTGATGTTTTATGAATCAATAGTAACCACTAGGTCGTTGAAGATTGCTTTATTGTATATATAACTCGCGAGGCTTCCCGTGGCATTTGGCTGGGCGATGCGCAAAAGACTAACTGTAATTCAAGGTAGTGGGAGGAGCCATTGTTTGCCCCACGGAAAATAAAAAATAGAAAATTAAATAATATAATATTTAAAGGTTTTGTTTAACCTAACTTAATCTTGCTATTGTTTTTCGTTTTTCCACTGGTGCAATTAAAATGTTTTTTATATTTTGTGTGATCGTTGACTCATAATTTTGACTGTAGTTTTTATTATTGTATATGTGACAGTTAATTAAATAATTAACAAATGATGCTTTAAAATTATTTTTGATTTGTTTGTTAGTATATTTATTGATTGTAATTTAATTTATTGATTTATAAGCAACTTTATTAAATTAGCATAGGCTGTGTTTATTTAAGCAATAAGAGGTTTAAGTTCAAACGAAAAATTAAAACGACCTTTCTGACGCCATAATAATAAATGTAAACAAATAACAAACAGATGAGAATAAAAATACTTTTATACACACAAAGGTTTTACAAGCACACCTCATTGGGTAACACGGGAACTAAGAAATCAGTCCCGTGGTGGAGGCGTACACAAGTGGTGAGACTGCCTGCCCTCCCCTCCACTCCTTATAATATTCCCCTCACGCGCAGGCCAAGTCCCATGGTGGAGGGGTTCACAAGTGGTGAGACTGCCTGCCCTCCCCTCCACTCCTTATAATATTCCCCTCACGCGCAGGCCAAGTGCCATGGTGGAGGGGTACACAAGTGGTGGAACTGCCCTCCCCTCTACTCTTTATAATATTCCCCTCACGTGCAGGCCAAGTCCCATGGTGGAGGGGTACACAAGTGGTGAGACTGCCTGCCCTCCCCTCCACTCCTTATAATATTCCCCTCACGCGCAGGCCAAGTGCCATGGTGGAGGGGTACACAAGTGGTGGAACTGCCCTCCCCTCCACTCCTTATGATATTCCCCTCACGCGCAGGCCAAGTGCGATGGTGGAGGGGTACACAAGTGGTGGAACTGCCCTCCCCTCTACTCCTTATAATATTCCCCTCACGCGCAGGCCAAGTGCCACGATGAGGAGTAATAATTATTTTTATTCATTCCCAATCAGTAGGGCAAGTATTTTACTGTTCCTATTTTAATACATTTTATGTATCATGTGATTATACATGTCAGATTGACTATTTCTGATGGGCTTAGACGGCTGGCCACTGCCAATTCAGGTTCGATTCCCAGTGTGATCATTTTTTACTCATGGTCCGGAAGACGTGATCCAACGACTCTAAAATAATAAAAAGGAAATGCTCCTTTTTAAGCAGGTTAGAGGAACTGTGACTTAATTGGAAATCTGTCTCCAGTAAAATCCATATGGTTTTTTTTTAGTTATACAATAAACCTCTTTAGCAACACATGTAAGTTAATAATGTAAGTTAAACCTCATCTATGTTATACAGTATTAATATCCAAGAATAATACAATAACTTCACTTGAATTACTCGATTAATGGTATAAAATAACTCAATAAATCAATTACAAAAAAAATTAAATATTAAAAAAATTATGTTTTGTCAAATTATTGTAAATATTAGAACTACTTACATGTTTTTATGGTATACTATATTATTAAAAGAGTATAATATTACCAAAAAAAATTGTTTCGTCAACCTAATTTGCATGTTTCAACATAGTTCGATATAAATTTAATCGAGTCATGAGAGTTAATTTCTAGATAAAACCACTGTTTCATCAATTGATAACAGCATCATTAATTACTTACAGTAGTTTGTAATGAGATGGAACGCCTCACATATATTAAACCTTATAGAAATCGCAAATAAAAGTCTCACCAATTTAACTTACCAGTCCCACCGTTGCCTCACACGTAACTACAAAAGTATGAACCGAAAAAAGACGTTACTTGATCCGAGATGCAAAAATCTGTACTAACGGTTAATATTTCCGAGAATTTGGATGCAAATACTTACGTCGAGTAATTGCATTAGAATAATTTTCTCTGTATATCGAACTAGTGTCAAATATATCTATTTGTATTTTATTTTTATTTTTTTTTTTTTATTTATTCATAAGACGCCGATCGTCAAGATATGGGCGAATATGGATTTCGAATGAGTGTGATGAGTGTAGATGAGCGAATGTAGTCATTGTTACAAACTAAGGCCGACTATTCCTTAGAAAGTGTTATTAATTAATAGCCCAATGACAAATGAACAGCTTTGTATCCGGTATTCTCTTTTATATTGACCTTATATACATACTTATCTGAGATGTTAAATCTCAACTTCCAATCGATGGGATTACGCAATGAATCCACACATAAAGTTTTTGAAAAAACTGTAAAGAAGTTTTGGTCTTAAAAATCATAGTCATTTTAAAACTATTCTACATTACTTTAGGACAGAGTAATTGTCCAATTCTTTAAGTTCATTATAATTTGTATGAATGTTCTGGTCGATTTATATTTAATCTTAAAAATGTACCAAAATTATTCGATTGTCTGTGTAGGGATTTCATTGAAATAAAAAGTTGATGCCGTGATAAAATATTATAACACCAGTTGAACATTTATTACTATTATTCTCACAGCATATAAAGAAGGTACACTAAACAACCAATACCTCGATACTTTGGGTTTACAGTGATATATTGCTGTGTTAACATTCGCGTATGACGACGGGGGGTTGTTTGATGTTACTCTTGGGGATTTTACGTTCAAAGTATGGTAAAAGTCTGTGACTAGTCCTGGAAGTGTAAAATAAGGAAGGAACAAATAATCGTTAGGTACTATGGGGTGATATATTGCTTTTGTTCACACTGACGTTTGACAACTCGGGGTTAGTAATGTTACTCTTGGGGATGTTACATTCAGAGGATGGGTAATACAAATCTGTGACTGGTCCTAGAAGTGTGAAATAAGGAAGAGACAAGTAATCGTTAGGTACTTTGGGGTGATATATTGCTTTGTTCACACTGACGTTTGACGAATAGGGGTTTGTGATGTTACTCTTGGGGATGTTACATTCAGAGGATGGGTAACACAAATCTGTGACTGGTCCTGGAAATGCGATATAAGGAACAGACAAATAATCGTTAGGTACTTTGGGTTGATATATTGCTTTGTTCACACTGACGTTTGACAACTCGGGGTTGGTAATGTTACTCTTGGGGATGTTACATTCAGTGGTT
Source organism: Stictocephala bisonia (assembly GCA_035578905.1). Taxonomy (NCBI): domain Eukaryota; kingdom Metazoa; phylum Arthropoda; class Insecta; order Hemiptera; family Membracidae; genus Stictocephala; species Stictocephala bisonia. The sequence goes on from JAQJVL010002225.1 coordinate 103,593, forward strand.
GGTAAAAATCTGTGACTAGTCCTGGAAGTGTAAGATAAGGAAGGAACAAATGATCGTTAGGTACTTTGGGGTGATATATTGCTTTATTCACACTGACTTTTGACGACTAGGGGTTTGTGATGTTACTCTTGGGGATGTTACATTCAGAGGACGGGTAACACAAATCTGTGCCTGGTCCTGGAAGTGTGAAATAAGGAAGAGGCAAATGATTCTTAGGTACTTTGGGTTTGGGTTGACATACTGCTTTGTTCACACTGACGTTTGACAACCGGGGGTTGGTAATGTTACTCCTGGGTGGGATACATTCAGAGGATGGTAAAATTATGTGACTAGTCCTGGAAGAGTTAAATAAGGAAGAGACAAGTGATCCTTAGGTATTTAGGGTTTGGGGTGACACTGCTGTGTTCACACTGACGTATTCACTCGGGGTTGGTAATGTTACTCCTGGGGATGTTACATTGAGAGGATAGTAAAAGTCTGTGACTAGTCCTGGAAGTTTGACTTAAAATATACAGTTTGAAGAGAAGTGAAGTGAAAAATATCTTTATTTGGTGAGGTTTTGGACTAAACAGTTCTCTCCAGCACATAACATTTTACGAATTACAGAACATTAGCAAATAATACAATGTTCTAGTGTATTAATAAAACAAAGAGAAACAACTATAAATAAGCAATTAAAAATCATCTAATAATTTAGCATATAATAGTAATGCCTTGAGGTACCAAATATTAGCCAATATGAATTAAAAAAGGGATTCCTTGTATCATTATTTAGGATACATCCTAAATAATGTTGCCAATAGCCAATTATATAGGATGTAGTATTATATTAAAGACATTTATGATGTTTTGTGATAAAGAAAATAAATGTTTGGTAAACCTCTTTATGATTACTGGGATTATATAATTCATGTAAATTTTAACCTGAAGCCACAAATTTGATAACATTTGAAAAACACACTGGGATGTATATTATTCAACTATACATTTGCTTAAGTTTTGGCCAATAAACTACATTTTCCATTACAACTACATGTTTTCACTTTTTTACTGTTTTTAACATTTATAAATCTAATAAACTTATTAAAAATTCAATAGTATTTTATAACTACCACATAAATATTGAACTGATATCCAAAGTATCACAAACTTTCTTCAAATTAAAATAAAATTGTATATATAATGAATAGGTATTCTAATATAACTCATTAAGACAGTTCATTAACAAAACAAAGAGTTTGAATTTATGAATAATATGGGATTTTGAACATCGACAATATTTACATAATAATAAAACTGCAGCCCAAGTTGCAGTAAATCACAAAACAAAACTAATCCTTGTTTTTTTTATTGTTTTTTTAAACCCTACTCAGTAGGTAAAGTAGAGAACGCAAGTGTTGCTACTTACAGTCAGAATTACCAAGAACCTTTTTTTCGGTTTTATGATAATCGTAGAACCCCTTTCACTTTAGTATAATATCCTGCTGTAATTTTTTAAGTAAAATACTGTTTTAATTATCAAGCAATCTCATGCAACTTTGCGTTATATTCATTAATAGTTTTTTTTATTTTTTGCTAAAGGTTTGACATATTTTACAATTGTACACTTTTTTGGCAATTATTTGGTTGAATTATTTTAATTTTTAGTTATTCTGTTCAATAAGTTGTATAACATTTCATTTGTTTTGGAAGTTCATTTAGTACTACTATGTGTATCATAAAATACCTGCCCATAACCTGTTTGTTGTTTTTATTAACAAAGTGCAAGTTATATTTATTTGTGATACTTTTAAAATATGTTTATTTTCTACTGTATATTTGATTAAATGAAAACTATAATGATATTCAATAAATGTATCAGAAATTATTTTCGTACTTATACATGGATATAATAACTTTTTTTATTATCGATTATTCCCTTTGTTTGAATAACTTTTCCCTTTTTCAATAACCTATTTTGTGCTTTCTCCTCTTTTTTAGGATTACTTATTTAATTTTTGATCGTGCCTTTTTCATAGCAATGTGTGAAATAAATAAATGCATTCAGAAAAACTGTATAACTACTTTGGCAAAATGTTTCTTTGTGTTTTCAATACACGCTCGGGTGCTGGGAGCGTATTGGGTCACCAGTGAAAAATAACTCCATTTTAAAGTCTGAAGAAGTATACAATGGATCTAGCCCGGTCTCTGCTGTGTGGACATACAACTAGCGTGTGCAATGGATGGTGTGGCTGACAAAGCTACCCCAAGAGAGACGTGAGTATGTCTCCAGAGAGACATGGGTATGTCTCTCCTAGATTTATGTCCAGTCCTACATACTCTTGATAACCGTGATTTATGTTAGAAGAATTCCAGTCTATAATCAGGATTGCTATCTATGATGTATTTTTTTCTATTACTATTTAGCTTGTACTCAGGTATTCGTTTCATCATCTTACAAAAACAATTGTTTATGACTTCATTGCGTTCTTAGATGCTTGTAAAAATAGGAAGTTGAGTGGTTTATGAACAATAAACGTAAACATGAATGGTTTGCTCTCAGGGAATGGATATATATAGTTGTTTGAGCTTTAAGGATAAGGGGAATTGCATTTAAAATGCAATATTTAAATCGTATGTGTGTAGGGCGAGCAGATAATTTTAGAAACTTGTAATGGAGTTTGGAAGAAATTAAAAAATAGAACTAGTGAAAAGCTAACTAAAAGTTTCATTATATATGAATTTTATATTCATATATGAATATAATTATTCATAAAATATATAATTTTATATTCGTATATGAATTTTACGAAAGTTAAGCAAGATTAGAATTTTTCAAAAATTCCAAAGTTCGTATTTAAGGATTATGAACTTCTAGATCCAACTAACAGATAGTTATTACGTTACATTAGACCTCTGTTCGCATTGGAACATTTTACTTACTAAAGTTTAAACATTGAAGTAATAAAACACGTCATATTTTGATTTTACTTTTTAAAAGAAAATTAAAATTTTTTATTCTGGTTTAAGTTTAGCTTACAAACGCATTTAAACTATCAAAAAAAATTCATATTTGGGCTGACAACGTAAGTATAAGCCTGCTGCTGTAACATTAGACAATTCTTCAGTATGTTAAGTTTTATTAAGTGAGCTCTGAGGTGCAGTGCTGTAACCCAGCTACTTGGGGACAAGGTGTTGTGAGGATTGTAGGCTATATGTTCTATGCTAGGGCCTCTTAAAAACAACATTGTGTAGCTCAATAGAGATGTGGACACTACTAGAGAAGCCTGGGGTGTCCATGTTGTGTGGTAGTTGGGTTCTGGATGTTGTGTAGGGAAAATAACTGAGTATTAGATTTAACAATTTCCTGAAATTCAGACCAATACTACGTGGTTCCGATTCCACGTTAAGGTGTGTAGGTGCCTTGACTATTGGCCCATTGACATAACACTCTTACTGAGCATAAGTTATACTCAGTTGGTAACCAGACTACAAAGAACATCCACAACCATCCTACAGTATTATAATTATTCAAATTCGTGTTGTATTATTCGTTAAAGTTGTTTAGGCGACTCATGTCTGAGGATATCCGAGGATATATTACTACTTAATATACAGAATAGTTTGAAAGTTACAATTACTTATATCTGTTGTTATTTTGCAAACTGTTATTAATTTCAGATTGTACTTTTATTCAAGGTTATGTATTTGCATATCTAGTGCTAGTAGATGAATCAATAAAGGTAGTGGAAGATAAATATAATATAATTATGACCCTGTCAGAAGTTAAATGAATGAAAACCGTATCGTCTTGCTAAACAAGACCAATTGTTCCTATAAATATATATGGCCAAGATCATTGGGTGTTATACGGTGTGGGGAAAAAGTCTCACACGGCCTTCATAATTTCCGAACGATTACAGGTAAAGAAATAAAACTTGGTACTATTGAAAAAATTTATTGAAGTAACTAAATTTTTTTTCATTTTCAGGGGGATGGCCCACAAGGAGTCAAAAGTCAAAAGGAAATATTAAATACAACCTTAAATAAAAGCATAGGTCGAATAATACATCAACTTAAAGGTCTTTATTAGTAGAGTACAACGCCACAAAGCCCATCTCAATGGAGTAACCCCATCAGGAGTTAGATCAATTTGAAAATTTAAATTTTTAATATACAAAGTGCTCTATTTTCTGATAGCGTGGTCCCTCAAATATGCGGTTTATGGCATTCAAATCAGTAACAAATGACCTTTAAAGAGGTAAGAATTAGGTATAAAATTCAATGAAATACAATCATGCTACCTTCAGTTATGGAAACCATCAATGTTTCTTTAAGAATCCCAAGTCTAGTATTGCGTCATCTTGAAGGTCGTATGTTACTGATTTTAATGCTACAAACCGCACTCTTATCAGAAAATAGAGCACATGGAATATTAAAAATTTAAATTTTCAAATTGCTCTAATTCCTGATAGGGTGACTCCATATAGTTGGTGTCTTAGGAATTCAGTTTGTCAAAGTATATCCTTTAAAATGATGTATCAAAAGCAGTAAGCTTTAATTAAGAATATTGATGATACCCTCGATAGGGTGTCCCTTATTGAAGTGAGATTATTACCAATTGTACCTTAAGGTAGCTACCCAATACCTAAAGAAATTGTAAAATACTCTAATTCCCATATTTTTTTATTTAAAAGAATACAAGGTTGGTGTGGGACTTTTTCCCCACCCTGTATAGAACAAATCTTATAAACGTTTTAGTGGAGTCTGTAAATAATTGTGAAAACAGCTTCCCTCACATGTGTAACATGTTAGTGTATAACATTGTAATATAAAATATAATTATAAGTGGTTAGTGAAAGAATTGATGTTATAACTTGTTAAATAAACACTTGGTGGATGAAAGTTGGATAATGCTTCAGAAAAGTTTTAAGAACCTTGGGATTTAAGATTTTCGAGCAGTGATGCCGTTACTCTTGTCTCTTTTATCCCCACTCACATGCTTACATAAACTTGATGTATTTCATTAATTTATGAACAGTAATAACTTATACATTTTACATTATTTGTAGCTATATTTATTATAAAGCGTTGTTTATTTATTTATTATAAAGACGCCGATTGTTGAGATAATGGCAAATACGAGTATGGAGTGTGAAGTAGATGAATGAATTCAATCATTACTAACCAAGGTCGGGTGTTTCTTAGAATGAGCTATTTTTTAATAGCCCCATAGCCAGGGCAACTACAGATCTTTAGATTTTCGTAGAATCCGAACCACGTAGTATTTGTCTGATTTTCAGCTAACTGAATACTCTGCCACTTAGTTATCTTCCCTAAACTAACATCCAGACCTTAACTACCACTTACTTGGACACCCTAGAATTCTCTAGTGGTTTCCAAGTCAAAGACAACTATTTAGTGGACGCCTTTTTATTTTTAAGAGAACCTACCATAGACCCTATTGCGTACAATCTGAACAAAACGTTGTCCCCAGGTAGCCGGCTTACAACACTGTTTCATTAGTTCCGATATTTGTTTAAGTATACTTAAAGTAATTGTTAACAGTACTTGCCTGTAGGCCATATTCAATGTAATAACACGGCCATCATATGTTTTAGAAACTGTTATTATGCTATCATTTAAGGCAAGATTATTTTAACCCGTATAGATAACTAATTAATTGATAGTTGTTAATTATTTCGCAAGTTTTAGAGATAGGGAATTTAGGGATAGACCATACATCCCTAAATTTTTATTTGATTATCAGCTACTAATCTTAATAAAATAATCACTCCAGTCATTATATTTGTATTTTAAATTGACTATGGTAATGTATTTACTTAAGTAATTATTTTTATTATAACCCTTAAATAAGAATGTGGTATATATACAGACAATTATGAGATGTAATATTTCGTGGCCTTAACACGTTTTACATAATTTAATTACACAACCATGTGATGATCAGCTTTAAAGAGAAATACCTCTATTAAATAAAAAGAGGGGAACAAATTATCGAGGATGGCAGCCCATACAGGGAAAGTTAGGTGGAGGGAGAAGTCAGGAAGCCTCTGCCACGTGTCTGTAGCTTGGAGGCATTCATTTTGGGGTGAATGGAAGGGGTGAATTGGGGGTAATGTGTCTCTTCTTTTGAGCTACCTCCTGGCTTACTCACTGCTCGTACAGATAACAGGGGAAAATTTAAAAAGTTTCAAAAGAATTATTCCATACATAGCATATCATATGAAGCCCAAATCTTTACATTTAGCATAATGTTATGAACAATATTATGAATATATCATCCTTATATTCAGATGTCGTTTCTTTTACGTGTTTTTTTCAATAACGTAATATGATAGTAAAGTTAGACAAGTACACTACCATCTATATAGTTAGTAATATACTTCCATTAATGGTATGACTAAAACCATTTAAGCCAAAAAAATAATTATTTTAAATTATAATTTTCATTGAACGTGTAAATCTCAGCATTACTATTTTTATTTTTTGAAATTATTAAAACACAAAGTTGTATTGAAACATTTCTTTGCACCAAAATGCACGTTCCGAATATTTATTAGTTTAACATTTATGACATACGAGTTCTAAATATTTTCAAGTTTCGTCTTTATATTGGATAGTTTTGGTCTGACATTTAAGTTAAGATGTGTGCAAGATTTTATATTGAGTTGTCTAATATGTTTTTATTTTTAGTTCACATTAAAATGTACTGTGTATTTCATTACTTCATTACATGACAAACACAAATACAATTGAAATAGTAGTACTAAATAAGATATACATTTTTAGTATTATTTCAAAGACTCAAACTCTGTCAACTAAAAATCTAATTGTTTAATAAAAATTAAATAACAGCAGCAAATATAACAATGAAATATGTTCCTTAAGTTAATATAGTATATAAGATTATTCTTTCGTTTTCAATAAATTAATGATTTTAATTAAAATATAGGTATGGAAAGTAATAATATATTTAGAGAAATACATTCGAAGTGTATGAGGAAATTCATGTAAATAGTGAAAATGGATGGATTACAAAAAGTATAAAACTATTTCAATTAATCTTGTGTGAAATAAAAATATGTGTCCCTCTTTTTAAGTTATAATTTAGCTATAATATAACGATGCTGACAAAAATGTTCAAGGAATTGAGCAAAACAAAAATAAATTTGTATTGTTACACATTGAAAAAATCATGTGCTGGCGAGCTAGAGACATCACTTTGGTAGATACAACTGACAGAGGTCCCAAAAGGGGGACGACCCTCTGCAAGAAACATGAGTATTGCGCTACAGTCACCCCTATTGTTTAGTTTTTATTCTTTTGATATATATCTTGCTATTTCCACAAATATTTATCAATTGTCCCTTACCAATTAAATTTTGTGTTTATCCTATACAATATTTAGGCATCTTGCTGGCCTAGTAGTTAGCACTTCTGCTTCCAATAAAGAATGTCACGGGTTAAAATTCCGGGAGGTTCACTTAAGTTCACTGTAGGGGTTTAACCGTTGTCCCTCAAAAACGTTTGAATGCAAAGTAAAAGTGCTGCTGGAGTAGGCCCTAAACAGTAAAAATAAAATAATTTGCTTTAGAAGCAGCCCTCCAAAGTGAACCACGCAGTAAAAATATATCTAGTACAGTCAGCATTAGTTCCGCAGTGCTGTAAACCAGTTACTTAGGGAGAGAGTTGCAAAGACTAAAGGCGGTAGGTTCTATGCTCGTCCTCTTAATACAGACACGGCGCTTGTTCAATTACCATCGACGTGAACAGCACTAAAGAAGTTTGGGGTGTCCGTATGGGGTGGTAGTCAGAGTCCGGCTGTTGTGTAGGGAATATAACAATATTACGTGGTTCGGATTCCAAGTTAAATAGTAAGTCCCTTAGTTTCCATGACTATTTGGCTATGAATAAATAAATCTTTCTAAGGAACAGTCGACTTTATTTAGTCACCATGACTACACTCGTTCATCTTCACTCATCACACTCATTCGCCTCATATTCGGCCATATCTCTACGATTGGCATCTTAGAGATGAAGAATAATAATATTAACTAGCATTCCATGAGGTAATTGAATAATAATACTAGTATTAACTTAATCACAGATAAATAATTGTACCCAGATAGCTCATTCCCATGCTAAAGAGTGTTAACAATTTTTTCGTAGTGTGTCAACTGGCCGCTTTAAAGCGTGTCGAGCAGCTGTCAACTGGGAGGCGTTGCCAGATTGAACTCATTCAACAAACTATATTAATAACAAATATTACAATAAAAAATATCAGCTGACAATAATAGTTGAGATTTATTGCTTGTTAAATGCGATAACGTCGCATCCTAAAGTCACGGTCTTATAGTGTGTAGTACATACTCCTTAAACAGCGCGCACCTTTTCCCGTATACTATTAGCCATCTGAATAGAGTTAGTTATATATGACCTTAATGTTCTTTACAGCTGGGGGGGAGGTGTCAATAACAGTTAGCATTCGTACATTGCTACATACAATCATATGTTACGTAGTCCATGGGTGGGGGGGGGGCAATACATGACAATGATCTCATATCCGCAGAACATGGTTGTGTCGGTAAATACAGGGGACTACAATATATCTGGGTAAATACGTTTTGCCGGGCAAATATTTTCCCCACAACCCCCTCCACCCCCTGTGACCCAACATTATTTGGGTTGTTTGGACGTGATATGTAACGAGTAAATTTACTTGTAGTAGTTTATTATTTTCAAGAGGTAAATATATTATAATATTGTATATTTCAAAATATGTTACAACTTATTTGTTAGTTATTTCTTAAGTCTAGAAAAAAATGTATTTCGGTGATGAACATTACTTTATATCAGAGTAAAAAGTTTTAAATATGAGTGATAAATTTATAAATTCAAATTATCTTATGCTATCATTGATTATTAAATACATTTGTACGTCAACACAATACATTGACATCATTAAGATATTATGAACACATATAGTGATATATAACGATGTTCTATAAAATATAATAATAAGTGGTTAGTGGAAGAATTGATGTTATATATCTTGTTAAATAAACACTTGGTGGAAGAAAGTTGGATAATGATTCAGAAAAGTTTTAAGAGCCTTGGGATTTAAGATTTTCGAGCAGCGATACCATTACTCTTGTCTCTTTTATCCCCACTTACATGCTCACATAAACTTGATGTATTTCATTAAATTATGAACAATAATCTAACTATATATTACTTTATTTGTATGTCTATAAGTTTTTATTTATTATGAAGACACCGATTATAGGGACAATGGCAATTATGAGTATGATGAGTGTATATGAACGAATGTAATAAGTATTACTAAATAACGTAGGCTGTAACTTAGAATTAACCATTTATAGCCTTATAGCCAGTAAAACTAAGGAACCTACAACTTCACGTAGAATCCAAACCACGTAGAATTTGTCTGATTTTTAGCTAGTTAGTTTGACAAGCCTAACACTCAGTTATCTGCCCTACACTAACAAC